>JAVQJF010098291.1:0-22288 GCA_036023855.1 Gadopsis marmoratus | reverse complement strand
TAGATAGATAGATAGATAGATAGATAGATAGATAGATAGATAGATAGATAGATAGATAGATAGATAGATAGATAGATAGATAGATAGATAGATAGATAGATAGATAGATAGATAGTGCTAGTACATAACAAAGGAGTAGTTCACTGAACGATTCACTCATGATCGACACATGACTACTCGTAACGGAAGTGCGACCGTGTTGTTTATCCGGCATTGAGCCTCCTCGTCGTGGAAGCAACGATGGCCAGCGCTGCAGCAAAACAAGGTCCTAAAATTGTCTCCAAAACATCTGCGGGAGGCGCCGGGGCGGCGGGGGCTACCGGCGGGCCCCCGATAATGCCCCTCGCCTCTCCGCTGATGGGGAAAAAGAAGAAGCCGTTTCTCGGGATGCCCGCTCCGCTGGGCTACGTCCCCGGTCTGGGCAGAGGGTAAGCTAACTTGCCTAGCTAGCTTGCTAGCTACCAATAGCTTGCTAGCTACCAATAGCTTGCTAGCTAGTAAACTATGTCTTTTAGATGAAGTGGGTAGTTTAGCAATCAGTCTTGCGTTGTAATACGCGTGTACTGGCAACTGAGCTGAGGTGAAAGACATCGTAACAACCCATAAATATGCAATAGACATAGCTAGTTTATGAACAAATACATTAGCTCGGTATTATCTATGCACTGATACGATATCCTCAATGTAAATAATCCAAACTAAACATGGCAGGCACGACTTTTAGAACGTTACTTTTAATTATTTCGGACCCCTCATACTGACATATTAAAGGGAAGTTGAAGCCTGTTGTCAATTTACTGCATATAGAGCTTAAAGTGAAAACCTGTGCTTGTCACATAACTAGATACTTGTATCTTGCTGACTAACTAGGGAGCATGATCTAACGTTAACTAGTCAACCATCAAAACTTTGCTTAAAAGCATAGATATGCTTTTCAAGTATTCTTCATCAGCTGGTTGTGCCTTAAGTAGAACATCCCAGTACATGCTTCATAAGTCTACCTATGATTGTTTGTGTAACATTTAATGCGTTGCTCCTCTTTAGTGCAACTGGTTTCACCACCCGATCTGATATCGGCCCTGCTCGTGATGCCAATGATCCAGTAGATGATCGACATGCACCCCCAGGGAAGAGGACGGTTGGGGACCAAATGAAAAAGAACCAGGAGGAGGATGAAGAAGATCTCAACGACACAAACTATGACGAGGTGCCCTATGATTGGACTGTCTCTGGATATTATTTGTTTATTTGTTGTAGGGCAGTTTTTTTTCAAGGACTTAATCCATCCACTCAAGAGTTAAAGTTGACCAGACGATGTCTTTGTGATGATTACATGATGACTTTGGTTATTCTAACCACACTATGTTGCCTTTTTTTTTGTAGTTTAATGGCTACGCAGGTAGCTTGTTCTCCAGTGGGCCCTATGAGAAGGATGATGAAGAAGCAGATGCTATATATGCAGCACTGGACAAGAGGATGGATGAAAGACGCAAAGAAAGAAGGTTACTAAAAAATGTGTCTATTTTCCCTCATGAGTTTTAAGGAGCAAGCACACCCCTCCCAGGTTTTACACTGTGTATTCATATTTGACATCCTGTACACTTGATACTGCATGTGTGCGTCATTTTGAATGCTGATCTGCGTATTTTCAGGGAGCTGAGAGAAAAGGAAGAAATCGAGAAATACCGTATGGAGCGACCCAAAATCCAGCAGCAGTTCTCAGATCTAAAGGTACAAAATTGCACATGATACACCAAACGTTTGCCTTTCATTTTCACCTGTGATCACATTGAATTTTCCTCTGCTGCCCTCTCTTTCATCCTTCTTTATTTTCTCTTTTCCATCTCTTCACAGAGGAAGTTGGCAGAGGTTTCAGAGGAGGAGTGGCTGAGCATCCCTGAGGTGGGAGATGCCAGGAATAAGCGCCAGAGAAATCCCCGCTATGAGAAACTCACCCCTGTCCCAGACAGCTTCTTCTCCAAACACCTGCAGACCGGAGAGAACCACACAACTGTTGACCCTCTGCAAGGGGTCAGTAACACACATTCACATACTGTAGATGTTCACACAAAAACATACCTCACTAAAAACACATGATGTAGGTTCAGCCTGCACCAGCAGGAGTCAGCATATCTCACTGGAAACATGGAAATCACTTTAACTGTACAATGGATGCAGTTTGCAAATACTCCTTTTATTCATGCAGTCGTGTAGGCCTAATCTCAGTGGGCCTCCCTGCACAGTTGGGTTGCACAGTATGGAAAATATCATGGCAATGTTTTTGATAAATACTAAACAAATGTAACTGTAAACAGACACCTTTTTCTGCAGGTGATCTTTTGGTATTTATACAGGTACGGCAACGTGATTGCTCTGCTTCATTGTGCATTGAAGCTGTATGTATTACATAGTACTTAAATTGAAAACAAATGGAAACATAGCCTGTTGATGAAAAGGTTTTTGCTCTGTATATATTTCATTATCATTGAAAAAACAATATGTAGTCAGTGATAATGTGTTTTACATTGTCACCAAATACCTTATCACTATGAATTCACTACATAGTATAGTTCAGCATTGCGGCATAGGAGAGTCTTGTTCACACTTGTAATTTTTGCAGGCATCATTTACACTGGTGAGAAAAGTGTCAGATGATCTAGGCCTGTTTCATAAGCCTTTTCATCATGCTGTAGAAAAATTTTCACAAGGACTATAATGCTCTTCTCCATTATCATTGTTTCTTCTCTCCACTAGCTGGGAGGTCTGAACACCCCATATCCAGGAAGCATGACCCCTGGCTTGATGACACCAGGGACAGGAGAGCTGGACATGAGGAAAATTGGTCAGGCCAGAAACACACTCATGGATATGAGGCTCAGCCAGGTAACTAATAATCATCCTTTAGCCCGTCCTGTCATTCACACTCGACTGTCGTTATCCCGATACACAGGATTTACTTTTTTCTTTTACCTGTGTGTGCCTTTTATCTATCTTCAGGTGTCTGACTCAGTGAGCGGACAGACAGTGGTGGATCCTAAGGGTTACCTGACAGATCTCAACTCCATGATCCCCACACATGGAGGAGACATCAGGTAGAGACACCGCTGACACAATAAGTTCTTAGGGTGTATATGTGTCGAGTAAGTTGTATGCGTGTCTGATGATTTGTCTTTGGATCTACATGTCCAGTGACATCAAGAAGGCTCGTCTGCTACTGAAATCAGTGAGGGAGACTAATCCTCATCACCCGCCTGCCTGGATTGCCTCTGCCAGGCTGGAGGAGGTGACTGGGAAACTGCAGGTGGCGAGGAACCTGATCATGAAAGGCACAGAGATGTGTGTTAAGGTAAAGGATGATGGACACAAGTATATTAAAACTGTGTGTAAAAATGTGTCCTTGCCTCATTCAGACCACAGGCTTGAGTGAAGTTTGTTGAATAGTTATTGGTTGATGTTATATGTGTTTCAGGGAAGAAGCAAACTAAATCTATAACATCAATGAGAAACAAAGGAATCTTTCACTCTGCTTTGCCAGCTGTTTAGATAAATGGCATAATACTGAGTTGTAATGTTAAAATATAGGCCTTGCCCTCCTGTTGATATAAGCATTTCTCTCTGCCCACAAGAGCGAGGATGTGTGGCTGGAGGCAGCCAGGCTCCAGCCCGGTGACACAGCCAAAGCCGTCGTAGCCCAGGCTGTCCGCCACCTGCCACAGTCTGTCCGCATCTACATCAGAGCTGCAGAGCTGGAGACGGACGTCAGGGCCAAGAAACGAGTCCTCAGGAAGGGTAAGGCTCCCAGATAATATCAATTGTGAGTAAATAAAAAAAACAACATTGTTTGAAGTACTGTTTTTAATTAGTTTTCCTCTATGTGTATATATTTAGTTAGATTGTGAGAAAGCCATACATTTATGTTGACAAGACATGTTGCTGTTATGTTAGGAGAGGTTGTTTGTTTTTGTGCTTTAACAGCGGTGCATACATGAATGAGTACGTCATGATTTCTCTGCCAAAAGGAAGACACTAGTTTCTGCTGGGATAAAATTCAAAACCAGTCTCCATCTGTCCATTGTCTCAAATAAGTGCCAAGTACAGAACTACTCGGTCCCTGCACACATACGATTCCATCAAAGATTTCATAAGTCTTACATTTGGCAGCTGTGGTTCTGGATTCCAGGCACTGTATTTGAACCATCATGTCAATGCCCTAACACACACCCACCAATATTTCCCAACAGCATACCCCACTGACAGAGATGAACGGGGAGCTTCCTCTCCATAAGAGTCTCTTTGCCTCTACATGTTCATTTGCCTCTGCTCCACTTTTCTCCATTACATACACTCTGCCTTCCCACTCTACACTATTGAACTTTACTACTTTTGCAGGATATGTTTGTTTTTTACTGCTTGTGTGTTCACTGGAGTCTGTAGTGTCTGTATTTCCCTTTTTGCCACTGTATATGATGTGTTGCCAATGTAAACATAGTTAGGTCTGTGCAATTTCAGTATTACACAATATTGCTGTTATTGTGCCAGAATTGGTTAAATGCAGAGCCTGTAATGGCTCTTGATTTTTGTGAGAAGTCATTTAATTTACAAACAAATTGTTACCCATGTAGCCCTGGAGAATGTGTCGAAGTCAGTTCGACTGTGGAAGACAGCTGTTGAGCTGGAGGAGCCAGAGGATGCCAGGATCATGCTCAGCAGAGCTGTGGAGTGTTGCCCTACTAGTGTGGAGGTATGCTTAGCACATGCTGTCCGTTATCCCCCCGCCCACCCCCACCCAACATGAAACATTGCATATTGGACTAACAGGATGCCACACACTGCAATGCAACATATGAACCATTGCACCTACCTCCCTCTTCATCTAACCATTTCTGTCTGTCCTGTCTAGCTGTGGCTGGCACTGGCCCGGTTAGAGACGTATGAGAACGCCCGGCGTGTCCTGAACAAAGCTCGAGAGAACATCCCCACTGATCGCCACATCTGGATCACTGCTGCCAAGTTGGAGGAGGCCAATGGCAACACCCAGATGGTGGACAAGATTATTGACAGAGCCATCACTTCTCTACATGCCAACGGTGTGGAGATCAACAGAGAGCAGTGGATACAGGTGTGTTCCTGGTGCTTTGCGGTTTCTTTGACAGAGAGCGAGAGAGCAAAAGAGAGTGAGAGAGAAGGGTTTCCTGCAGCTCTTTATAACAGGGAACTTCTTCCTCTGAATAAATAACTAAGTTCCCTAAGGTTGTAAGAATTTAATATACTTTAACATCTAAAAATCTTCAAGGTGAAAAAGAGCAAAGTATTATTATAAACAGCAACGGCTTTATATTTAATGATGACAGTATTGTTTTGATTAGACTGCATTATATTGAAAGGTGTATCTTAATATATTTGTAGCTCCCTCCGGTGATAGAAACGCGGCAGGACGAGTTCATGATTAAAAAACGGGGTTTATTCCATGCCAGACCAACCCGTGAAAACCGGGTTGAGAGAAAAGTAAATAAAGTATATTGATCCCACTATATGGAAATAGAAAGTACAGTTCGCGATCCAAATTTCACTGTAAAGGTTTAAGTTATTGGTGATGGTTATGCTGTAACTGTCAGTAATGTTTTCAAACACTTTTTTAAAAAAAGTTCACCTAGATCATAAACATTACATATCTCAATAAATCTGTAAATTATAAGGTCAAAAAATGAATGATTGTGCCTTTTAAACATTGGTGTTGAAGGAGTAGAGACTGCGTCATGTGTTTTTTGCGGCTTTGATAGCATGCCAGCTTACTTTGGCAAAGCTACTCTATGCTATTTCATCTGAATGCAACAGAATACATGCCAGCACGGTAGTTTAGTACAGTTCATACTTGTTTTGCAATCAGAAGCCTTTGCTGCAATCCCTTTTTCAAATTGTTTTCTTTTCTTTGACTAACCTAGCTCATTCTACCTCTGGCAACGTTTATTGTGGTAGGTTTTTCAAGGCCATCACACAACAGATGACCTTTAAAATGACAGGATTTGGCAGCTCTTAAAATAATGTTTTGTGTATAATTGTTCCCTGAGCTAGTCGTTTGTTTTTCCCACAAATATCATCCGTGCAGACATGACTCCTTATGAAAGACTAATTATTTGTAAACTGAAAGTCATCTAAATGGATATCTATCAGTAATCTAGGATCAGAGAGTGAGAGAGAGTAGGGGTTTTGGCGTGAGTGGTAAAAGGTGTTTTTCTCTGACATTTCAGGTATATCTTTATTTCCATGTAACTGACTCCTTTTATTCCTCTGAATTTACTCACTATTATACTTTTGGGGTCAGTAGTTCATGCCTCAATTCTCTTGCATTCTCCTTCTGTTTATCACCCACATCTCTTTCCCCCTGAATGTTTCTTCTTGTTCTGCAGGATGCAGAGGAGTGTGACAAAGCAGGCAGTGTGGCTACCTGCCAGGCCGTGATCAGGGCCGTCATAGGGATTGGCATTGAAGAGGAGGACCGTAAACACACCTGGATGGAGGATGCCGATAGTGTGAGTACCGATATATCAGGGTATTTTTTATTTTTTTTTATGCAGGCCATATTCAGACCAAGACCCCTAGAGGGGTCATTCACATACTTATTTGCTGTTTGTTGTGGGGTTTAACTTAATTGAGATGCTTGTTGTGTTTCAGTGTGTGGCCCATGGAGCGCTGGAGTGTGCCAGGGCCATCTATGCCCATGCTCTGCAGGTGTTCCCCAGTAAAAAAAGTGTCTGGCTTAGAGCTGCCTACTTTGAGAAAAATAATGGCACCAGGTGACCAGATTTGGCTTCTAAACGTAGCAAACAGTAGTAATCACATCTTTATTTGTTAATGTTTGAATCAATCACTTTATTAACAATTTTTTTTCTCTCCTTTACCTCTTTATCAACTGCCGCTGTGCTCCTACTCTTTCATGTCTCATTGCATCCCTCAGGGAGTCTTTGGAGGCCCTGCTCCAAAGGGCCGTGGCTCACTGTCCCAAGGCAGAGGTCTTGTGGCTGATGGGGGCCAAGTCCAAGTGGCTGGCTGAGGATGTGCCTGCAGCCAGAAGTATCCTCGCTCTGGCCTTCCAGGTGATGATGAGGTTATTCAGACTTAGACTTGTGCACGTAGTACCCATGCAAGCCTTTGTCTGACTCTGTTCTCCCCTTTCCTGTTTGTCCCTCCCCTCTCACCTTCGTGCTGTATCGCTGTTCCTCTTCTTTTTTATTTTCTCTCTAGGCTAACCCAAACAGTGAGGAGATCTGGCTGGCTGCTGTCAAGCTGGAGTCTGAGAATAATGAATATGAAAGAGCTCGTCGACTGCTGGCTAAGGCCCGCAGCAGTGCCCCAACAGCCAGGGTGAGTGTGTGTGTGTGTGAGAGAGAAAGTGGAAAAGATTTCAAACTTTTTCAAACATTCATGAGGATCCAGTAAAAATAAAAGAAGATGAAAAAGAAATCTGCTGGAAAAAAGTCTCCCCATTTAGGTTTTTAAACTATGTTTTGTCAATCAAAACTGTCTCCAGGGTGTCTTATCATCTGGTATTTGTTGGATTGTAATACAGATGAGAGATGTTAATGAAAAAAAGAGTACTTTCCTTAGAGGATTGATGGAATAAACACACATTTCTGTTTTGGCTGTTCAATTGTACAGCAGAAGATTGCTTGTGTATGTAATCTGTCTTTTTGTGCTCTAAGAGCCCTTTTGTGACCCTATGTACCAGTACAGAAAGTTTGTTTTTCATTATGTAACGTTGGTATGAACAGAGCTCTGACCCATGTTTTAGGGGTGGCTTGATTATCAGATTTTATTGCACACCGCTCTAAAGCCAGTGTTTTAATAGTGAGTTAATAGTGCATTGTACTTGAGGTATCTTCTACAATCATGCTGTCTTTCTCCGGTTCGGGCATGCCAGGCTTCTACACCTCAACACAGTCAGCACTAAGGTTGACAGATGCTTTCAGCAGTGCTTATCAGGTGGCCTGGCTACACTGCCTTTAGGTATCTGTATTTGCTGACAGATAAGACTAAGAGATGGGTGAAAAGCATTTTTGTGTGTTTGTAATCTCTACAGGTGTTTATGAAGTCAGTGAAGTTGGAGTGGGTGTTGGGGAACATAGAAGCTGCCCAGGAGTTGTGCACAGAGGCCCTGAAACACTATGAGGACTTCCCCAAGCTTTGGATGATGAGAGGCCAGATAGAAGAGCAGTGTGAAAACATGGATAAGGCCAGAGAGGCCTACAACCAAGGGGTGAGGCGGGTGACGTGTTTGGTTCAAAGCTTTGTTCAGGTGTTGTTATCAGCACAAAGTCCAACTCCCTTTGGTTCCCTTTCCTTTCAAATTGAATTGAATTGAATTGAAAGGAAAGGGAACCAAAGCGAGTTGGACTTTAAAGTTCATATGTGTTCTTGATGAAAACGAGTGTTTCCCTAATTACACTAAAAAGTGGTCAATGTCTTGTTTGTTGCTGTAGTTGAAAAAGTGTCCCCACTCGGGGTCCCTGTGGTTGCTGCTCTCGCGTCTAGAAGAGAGAGTGGGACAGCTCACCAGAGCCAGAGCCATCCTGGAGAAGGCCCGACTCAAGAACCCCCAGAGCCCTGAGCTTTGGTGAGTAAATACACAGCACAGAAAATGTGGTAAGCCGCTTGAATACAAAAGCAGGATGCTGCCTGAAGAAGAGCTTTAAATTAAAATGTGTCGCCTGTGTAGAGATTGCATTAATGAACCTGAATGTTTGTGCACTCTGCCTTTTTAAAGCAAGTTTTCTTTGAGCGCTGAGCAATTAAAAATATTTACTTTAGATGTCTAGCGGCTTCCCTCTTTAACTTCGTTGATATATTTTTGGCTCTTTCACTACACTGCACACACGGCCACTCACATATTGTTTTGTTTGTACAATTATGATGTTTTTGCATTGCAACATGTGCTAAATGTACTTTTACCACATTTATTTAAAAAAAAACTAACATTTTTCTGGCATTGACATCAAATTAAAAACCAAATCAGCCCAACCACCACTCGTAATGATGAGACAAAACTGACATATGTAAATCTGTGCGTCCAAAATGATGTATATGTCATCACATTAACCAGGTTGGAGTCAGTCAGGCTGGAGTTCCGGGCTGGACTGAAGAACATCTCCAACACACTGATGGCTAAAGCCCTGCAGGAGTGCCCCAATTCAGGTGATACATATATTCCTGCTGTTGGGGGAAGTCCTTTTCTAAAGTTTTATTTTTTCTTTTTCAGAAATCAAGAATAAAAAGCCTTTTTTACTTTGATGACAATTGGTTTTGAAAGGGCCTAATAGGGCTAGGAATTTCTTTGACATATAGAGAAGACTGAAAACGTCCTTAAATGTCATCAAATTACTTTAAATGTGAATTAATGTGGTTGTAATTGCAAGATTAACTTTGTTTTATTCTGAACTGGCTGATATCTTTAGCAGCAGAAATTTCTTCCAGCCAAAGCCCAGCTAATGTTTACTGCTATGTGGACCCCAGTATACTTTCCTTTGTATGTGTCCATGATCTCAACTCTGTTTCATCCCACTCCCATTTCCATCCTACAAGGTATCCTGTGGGCTGAGGCAGTGTTTTTGGAGGCCAGGCCCCAGAGGAAGACTAAAAGCGTGGATGCTTTGAAGAAGTGTGAACATGATCCCCATGTCTTGCTCGCGGTAGCCAAGTATGACTGCATCTTTTCACAGTTTTTTCACAGTTCACAGTTCATATAATATTTTCTCTGTTATGTTAGGTATTATTTTAGGTATATAGCAAACCTTTAGGCATGATACTTGAATTTGTGTGCATTTCAAATGCAATCATGTGCACACATTTTAGGTTGTTCTGGAGTGAGCGCAAGATCACCAAAGCCAGAGAATGGTTCCTAAGGACAGTAAAGATTGAGCCCGATCTGGGAGATGCTTGGGCTCTCTTCTACAAGTTTGAGCTGCAGCATGGCACAGAGGTAAGGATTTTTTTTCTTATCCTGGTATAAAACTTTGTGTCAGTGGTCACGTTTACATTGGAATGAGTCCAATGTCAAGTTCACATGGGTCACTTGTGACAGAGAATGACCTAACCTCACTGTTGTGCATCCATCAGGAACAACAGGAAGAGGTGCGAAAGCGCTGTGAGAATGCGGAGCCCCGCCATGGAGAACTGTGGTGTGCCGAGTCCAAACACGTCCTGAACTGGCAGAAGAAGACAGGAGAGATCTTAGCAGAGGTAGCCAGCAAGATTAAGAACACCTTCTGAATCTGGGGAAATTTGGCCTGAAAACACCTGGAGGACTCTGGCAGTCACCAGTCTAGTGGGAAACAGCTATGGACATGCTCAATTACTGTTTTATACCAGGACTTGCCCATCAGATACAAATAATTCATGCATACCCCCTTAACCTCTTTCACGTTTTTAGTGTTTTACCTTATCAACAGAAAATGATGATTTAATGTCAGTGTGAAAACAACTATTCATTTTAAATTGAGTACCAATATAAAACTCAAAATCAGTGATTACCCTCTCGAAGTGAATAAGTTGTAGGAACAGTAGTAAGTTTTTGTGGATTGGTCTGTGGTCTTTCCAGTAGCATGGGGACTTTCAGTGAACTGCAGTTTTCAGGTCCTCAGATGGATTGAGGTCTGGACTTTGACTCGGCCTCTCTAGGACATTAATATTGTTGTTTTTAAGCCATGCCTGTGCAGCTTTGGCTTTATGTTTGTGGTGTTTTTCTTTTTAGGAAGGAAACCTTCAAAGTCTGCTTGCAGAGTCTGTCCTCTGAGATTTCATTGTCTTATGCTGCAGTAATTTTCCCCTCTGCTTTCAAAAGCCATGCAGGGCCTGCTACAGATTAGTTTAATTGTCAAAAAGTTTAATTTTGGTCTTATTAGACCATAGAACCTTCTTCCATTTTGTTTCAGTCTCCCACATGCCTTCTGGCAAACACTGTTACTTGAGCCTTTTTGTTTTTTGCTTCTCCTTGCAACACTGTCATGAAGCTGCACCTGGTGAATCACCCAGGCAACAGTTGTTGTTTGAATAATTCTCTGAATAACTAAAGACAAAACACACCCATACAAGTGAAGTGTTGACTTAATACGTGATTCTGTAAATCAGCTTTAATTTCATCCTCTTGACAACTTTCAAGTGGTGGCAGAGACGGTACGGTTGTGTTTGGACCCAGCCGTGACCACCCACTTTAAATACATGTGTTTATTGCTGTTGGTCCATGTGGAGTTTTGATCAAGTGCTGCACAAGCCGTCGATTCAGGTAGAAATAAGCTGTGTTTGCCTGTTCTGTGTGCCACATTGAAACGGAGTGAAAACCACGCAGAGTCGGCGCTGTACCGGCCAGGTGTTGGAGTGCATCCACACAGGTGATCTCATTGCAACATATAATGTGAATTCTGGTAATAATTGGTTGCGCCAGTAGTGATGTAGGTGTGCCATGGTACAGGGGGGTTAAAACTTGCAAAAAATATTTAGTTTTATATTTGTACTAAATTTATTTGGTTTCACATTGACATTAGTCTAATAGCTCTGCTGATTAGTGTCTACATTCTGATTTCAGCCGTTGTGGTGGTTGTGAAAATTGTAACAAAAACATGAAAAGGTGTAAGTGCTACATACACAAAACACAAAGGTTGAATCCACCTTTACAGTATGTTTGGACTGAGCTCTTTAGGTATCAAGTGATCAGTTGTCTTTGTCCAAAAAAAATGTGTTGGTCGAACAAATTGAGGAATTTTATTTTTCCGTCTTGTCCTTGTGAATATGTAAGAGGTCCAGATTTGGCTACGCCTGTTTAGCAGTGTATGTAAACTTCTTGTCAGAAACTATTACATGATTTCTCATGTTATACTAACAGTTTTTTTTTTTTTACGTAACTTGCTTGAAATGTGTTTGAATACTCTGCAGGCATCCAATAAACAAACAACAAAGTGTGTTGCCATTCCTTGCTTTTCCCCCAACCAGTGGTGTTCTAAAAAAATTCCGTTGCTATTTGAATGTCAAATCTAATTCAGAGTGCACAGTCGGTTTCTTTGTGAGATGTGTTTTCCCAGACTTTTCAGTCCCAAGAGTTGTACGTGCACCAATCCTCCCATGCCTTTCCCATGCATGGCACTTGGCGTTTTCAGTGGGATTTCATTGTAACTGTGCACCTTTTTGATTTGGCCCAAACCGGTTTGGATCACTGCGTTATGGAAGTCATATTTCATTATTCCACTGGGTTTCTGTGGCGCTCACTGTAACTTAGGGGCTCCATCCCTACTTAAGCCACCCACTGTGAAAATGTATGCCCAAAGGGCGCTGTGCAAAAAGAACCCCCCCCCCCCCACTAAATTACAGCCGCTGTTCACACCACTCCTCCTCCTCCTCCTCCTCCTCCTAGGTGTCAAGTCTTCCCAGCGAAACCGCAAGGATGAAAGCACAGTGATTGATTGCAGGAGTTTTCCTCGACTTGACCGGACTGGAGTTTGCTGAAATCCTAAGCTCAGCGTCAGCGATCCATGACGGGGAAGGAAATTGGAGCGGCAGTGACTTCGGTGATGCTGGAAACCACGGAGCACCACCTCGGAAGTCTGGCCGCCACCTATCCAGCGGAGGGAGTGTAAAGATACTGGGGACATAGAACAGGATTTGGAGACAATGAACGCAGCCGGGTGAGGAGCAACTCCCTGGATCTCCCTGCTCCTGACTGAGGATCCTGCGGTAGAACATGATAAATGGTACGTGCACTTTTAACATCTGGTGCGCGGTTCTAGGAAAGTATTGAAGTCTGTGCACCGTAGGATTCTCGTTGTTCACGATGGTGTGTGTGTGCGTCCCCCCCCCCCCCTCATTGTTAATCTACAGTCGACTTTTTCGTTCCATTACACCTGTTATAACAGCGTTTTCTTTCATAGTGTCTGACCGGAACTCAACTCCGTAACGTCCTGGTGGTTCTGCTGTTGGCCAACTCTTGTGCTAAGCGTAGATGTAACTATAAAGAAATCCTGGGCTCCTACAGAGCGGTCGTCTTCGTCGAGCTGCAGAATCTGGTATGAGAACATTTGCCGCCGCGGTCTTTCTTTGCGCCTCGTGCGCGACTTTGATGGACATTGAATTGGGCTGCATCCCATATGTTCTCCACATTAACCGGCCGGGTCCAAACACCCGTTTATGCGAGTCAGTTTCGGCTGTAATGGTGGGCAGCGATGCTTGACTGTCCTGTGATAGGATGCAGTGTTCTTCACTGCACCAGCACATTTCATATCTCATTTTTTTTCTTTTTTTTTTTTTTGTACTAAATCCATGTTTGGTTGCTCTTTTGCAGAATTTGACCGGCTCATTTAATACCTCCAAAGAGAGGGACCCCTGTCCCTCAGAAAAGGTAAATGGCACTACAGCATGTGCACTTTCAGCACCATGGACAGGGTAATAATGACTTAAACCAGCCTAATTTGTCCTGCTACTCACATACTGTGGGTTTCACGAGCACCTGTCTCATAATCTGCCTCACGTGAAATATGTGGCAAAGGAATTTCCTCAAGGGAATTGTGAAGGGTAACCTTTTAGTACCATCAACAGACGAGCTCGCCGGGCTGTTTTAAACCATGTCCACTTGTCGTCACTTTTTTGGGCCACTGTCCCACGGCAGGTACGTCGCATCCTGACTTCCATCTATGGTATGACACAGCAGATGCGGTGTCAGAGGGGTGGCAAGCAGCAGTCTGACCTGGAAAAGCCCCTGGAGAAAATGGAGCAGCTCATCATTCACAACTGCAGCCCCGATTATCTGGTGAGAAGGACTGTAGAGAGCTACACTCTTGCGTTTTTGTTGAAAGAATTTATTTATCGCTTTTCAATAGTCCCACAATAAATGAGGACACAACGAGCAAAACAAAACACAGCACAGAAAAGGATATCTTCCTCTCTGATGCGGCATTAAAGCAATAACTGAAAAGCCAACATTTTGCTGCATGACAAGACTTCTTCTGGTTGCTTTCAGGGGAAGAAAGCCTCTTGTTCAGCTGTCCAGAAAATACGAGGAAAGAAGAGGAAGAGGATCAGGTTAATCAAAGTTACCAAGGCACTGATCACTTGTTGGCAGAAACTTCACAGTGTCTATATGCTCTCAAAGTAGGAAAATGCTTCCTGTTTCCCGTAAGCCTGCGCTACGTTCTCATGAAGATATCAGGTGAATTTCCAGAAGGTTCACTGCACCAAACAGAGGATATTACATGACCAATGTCACCCACTGTATTCAGAGAGGTGTTTTTCAAATACAGTGTCATGAATGTTTACTGTTGTCAAGTTGTCAGTGTTTTGTGTATTAAAACTATACCAGACTTTACATGTCAGCATTGCTCCTTGTTTTATGGAATAGTTTTATAGTAACCACAGATAAGCTACAAATACCCACAATGCATTTTAATACGTTCAAAATATGCACACTTTCCATATGTCATCATACCCATGAAATGTTTTTCTGTCTTTTATATTTGGTGTATATGCAATATATTAAAACAAACATTTTTATATGTCTAATTTCTATACTAAATTCTTGGTACTGTGATTATTATTATTATTATTATTATTAATAATAGTTGTAGTATTCTTATTATTAGTGTTGGTGGTAAAAGTGCAGTATCACCTACAATAACCTTTAAAAAAAAATTATTAACATAATAAATGTACAACAATCAAACATCTTACAAGCGATTACAAAACATACAATAAAGTCAAAGTAATAAGTAATAATAAAAACTAATAAACTGATTAAAAATAAATAATACTTTAATTCAATCAGTTTTATTTATATAGCGACTGATAACAAAGTTATCTCAGGGCACTTGTGTATTTAACTAATATTATATTGAAATAATCATATCTTTTGCAGTGAGATGACAGCTGCAATCACAGTAAACAACAACAGTAAACCCCGGTAAAGCCCCTGTTACTATAGGAGCGGAACACTTCTGATGCGGCACCGTTTCCGCCCGGAACAGAAGATATGCTGCACAGCCTCGACCAAACGATTTCCAAACGACACGAAACATCAACAGCCAGCCGCACAAGGTGTCGTTGCGGCAAACGCCTTTAGACAAACGTGCGTTTGAACCGGCGTATTTAAATTTTTATTTCCGTTATAGAGTCTCGCTGACGGTGTTCAGAGACAAATAAACTGCATCCATCCAAAACGGCAAAAAACAAGACGCAGCATCTCCGTATTAACGGTCGCGCGTACACATTTAGAAGAAACCCTACTGCATTTTGTGAACATGGAAAACTCTCACTTAAGAGTCTAAAGCGGAAATTACTTCTTGTGTCGCCTGGTTTTGTTTCTGTGAGTTTAAGTGAAGTAGCCGCAGACATGGCCGACAGCAGCACTGTAGACATGGATCCCGATGTTGCTCGGAGGCTGTTTGAGGAGGGAGCTACCCTGGTGCTGCTGGGTGTTCCTCAGGGTACAGAGCTGGGGATCGACTGCAAGAGTTGGCAGGTTGGCCCCCGCTTCAGGGGCGTGAAGATGATCCCCCCAGGCCTGCACTTCCTGTACTACTGCTCTGTCAACCCTCCAAGCTGTGGGGGAGAAATTGGCCCAAAGACGGGCCTCTTCCTCACCCTCAAACCCAGAGAGGTCCTGTTGGCCAACTGGGACCCCAAAGAAGAAGACCTGGACTTCTCAGCCTCCCAGAACGAAGAGGAGGTGAGTCGGATCAGGGCGACCTTGCGAGACCTGGATCCTTACCTGGGGCCCTATCCGTACGAGGTGATGAGGAAATGGGTGTCCCTCACTGACCGCCTGAGCGAGGAGGTGGTCAATAACTTGCAGCCTCTTTCAGGTCGAATATGTGCCTTCAGCGACGTCATCCCTGAGGTTGAGTTCAGACACACCAAAGACAGGGCCGAGCAGCCGAGGAATGACACAGCCTGTCAGAGCATGAAAGAGGGACTCGACCGGCTCCCCAGGATGAAGCAGAGGGAGGGGACAGAGTTGCGCTTCTCTGTCATCCCAGAGAAGACCTACCCTCCTGGGGCTACACCAGCCGAGATCACCCAGTGCAGCCTGGACCTGAGCTATGCCCTGGAGACTGTGCTGGAGAAGAACCATGAGCTGCAGCCTCTCAACCTGCTAGGTACGTGTTAGATATACTAGTATTAGATCATCAAAATACCACAGTTACATCTGATGTATTTAAAAAAAAAAAAAACTAGCCACATTTGGTCTCTTCCCTCTCAGGTGAGCTGCAGTTTGCCTTTGTGTGTTTCCTGATTGGAAATGTCTACGAGGGCTTTGAGCACTGGAAGAGTCTCCTCGCTCTGCTGTGTCGATCCGAGGAGGCAATGCGAAAACGTGCGGATCTCTACCTGGGGCTCGTCGCTGTGCTTTACCACCAGCTGGGTGAAATCCCGCCGGACTTCTTTGTTGACATCGTGTCCCAGAACAACTTCCTCACCTCCACGCTGCAGGTAGTTGAACACAATCTCAAAGTACATGCAAATGAAAGAAACGGCTGTGTTGCTTCTGTAGGTAGAGGCGTTATCAGGATGCATAGACACATTTGTTTCTGAGCTTCTTATGGTCTAAATAACATCTACATAGTATCATTATAATGGGCCTAGTAAATGAGGACATATTTCATTTAAGTAACAGGGTTCGAACAAAGTCTTGAACGTTTGGAAAATGCCTAATTTTAACCAATATGTTTTCAAGGTTAGGAATATGCTTGAATTTGTGTATACTTAAAAATACTTGATTTTCAATATAATCTGGTGTTTCATCAGCTACACAATCACTCATGTAAACCAACCCTGGCATGTAAAGTGTGAAAAGTTGTGAGGAAAATGTTGCTCTAAAAAAGCTGTATGAACCCTGAAGTAAATCAGTACCTCAATACATATTGTTGTAGAAAACATCTGTCTACTTGGGGGTTGACGAAAGAAAGCTGAAGCAATTTTTTATGCATGATCCTGGATATTGTGACCAAATGGTCTGGGCGGTGAGACACGCACAGACATGCCCGGACCATGACAGCAAATCATGTCAATGCATCGCCTAAATTGTTATTGTTGTCAAGGATGTCCACATTTACAAATGATTACATGGTTTGACATATTTTCTCACAGGACTTCTTCCAGTTTGCCAGCGGACCCGGGGTAGATGGCACGCTGCGCAAGAGAGCAGAGAAGTTCAAAGCTCACTTGACCAAGAAGTTTCGCTGGGACTTCGATGCGGATTTGGACGACTGTGCCCCTGTGGTGGTGGAGCTCCCTGAAGGTGTTACAGTGGACTGAGACTCTAACAGGGACTCGGTCTATATGCTGGAACCACGAGCAGGGAAATGGACTGAAATAAACAGACACAGGAGGAGAGCAGTGAAGGCCTGGTGTTTAACACCAGATCCAAAGGTTCTGAGACGGCTTGAGGAAACAACCCGGTCACTCCAGTGTCACCGTCCTAAAAATGACCACACACCCTTAGTTTGAGTAACACAAGTAATTAACAGTGTGTCTGTTATGAAGAACCATGTTATGAAGTCATCCTAAGTGAAGTCTTTGGAGAGCTGCATTATACTAAATGTCAGTGGTGCCCTCTGGTGGTGGTTTTCTCTAAGCTCAGCAAGCACATTTTTCTTATGTTCCCTGGCAGTTTTAGAACCCGAACTGTAACACATTTATTGCCAAAATCAACCCCTTAATATTTTCAATGTCATTGTATTAAGAGTTATAAACAGTCACACACAGAGCTGCGATCATCATCAATGATGGAGAACTTAAACGTTCACCACATAACTTCTTGGATGAGGACACTCAAGTGCAACCTTAATATCACCTAACTGTATTAGTACTCTAGATATACAGGTGTTTGCTAGATGAAGGTATAGTATTGTGCGTCAGTAGTGGTTCTATATCTCTTATATTAAAATTAAATAATGCTTTATGTTGATAAATTATGTTGTTGCCACACTGTTTAGAAAATGAGGCTTGGTCTGAAAAGATACATTTGTCAAACATAAAGAACACACATCAGCTATTTTTCTTCAACTAACTTTTCTATGATTTTAAAAACAAATAAAAACAACACTTTTGATACAGAATAGTAGTCCAGCGCTTGCTTTTCAGCGCCATCTATTGAATGTTTTAATGCCTGTCATGAGTCATCTCTTTCTCCTCCACTAGATGGCATTCATGAGCTTTTTATGTAGACTTGTATAGCTTCATCTATCCTAAAGGACTCGCAGAACGAAGAGCAGGGTTCTGGTTGGCACTGGCAGTGCACACACTGTGCACAACGTGACTGTCAGGGTGGAAATCATCTCTAAGCTGTAATGATCTCGACAAAGATGATGTGTGAGGACTAACAGGTGGAGGAATAAGTGGGGTGCTCAGACAACAATTGGATCAACTGGATAATTACATGCAGTTTATTAGCTGTGTGTGTGTGTGTGTGTGTGTCCCTTCTTTGACAGTGATGGAGGAGACGGGCCTTGTGTTAGCCTGTTGGTCCATCAATCCATTCACTCGTTAATTTCTCCTCTGTCCTTCCTGAACCTTTAATTCCTCTCCAGCTGGACGTGTCTGCTTTGACATGTCCCTTCTCCACGAACCCGTCTGTAACCATGAAGCTGCTGTGAAAAGGACTAAAGCTGTCTAATGTAATTATGTGAATCAACAGAGTCTTGGCCTGCTGATGGAGATCCAAATGCCAATACAAGGAATCCATTCTGTTCCCCAGAAGACAGATGGTATTGGGAAACGGTTGGTAATGCTGGGCTTTATGATGAAAACTCCCCTTTTGAGAATTTACGCACATCTTAAAAGAAGATCAGCCCTGTGGTCCGCTCCGAGACCACTGGGGCCCATGTGCTGGTTGTTATTTTCCTTGTTGAGTGTAATTAGATGGAGAAATGGCTTGGAACACATGGTGGAAACCTATCAGCACAACATGGAAGGAACTGTACGCCAATTATTTGTAGATTCATTTTCCTCCCTGGGGGTGAAATACTGTACATTGTCAATGAAGACAGTCTCAGAAATGACACCGTTGGGACGTCCTTGGCATTCCAGCCCCTCTTATTAGTGCTGGAATTGCAGCGTGCAGCAAGTCAGCGGGCGACTCGTTAAGTGTCCGGCGTCTCTGTGCCGCGCGCACCCCTTCGCCCTCGGTGAACGCTCTCCCGCCATGTTCCTGGCACGGCAGCCATTTCCTTTCTGATCTCTCTTTGGTGCGGGGGCCGCGTTGGTTGTGAAGGACCTCAAAGGCAAGCAGGCCCTGTCAGTCACGGCGGAGCTTTCTCGCCGCTCGATGCGAGCTGGCCATTTCCATGGGGCTCAGGAGCAGCTCACCCTGCCAGTGTAAACACAGGCCCCTCTGTTACTTTCCCAGTCACCCCCCCCCCCCCATCACGTGTGTGTGTGCGACTTCGGGACTGAGCACTGACTCTGGTTTTAATGTTAGTTTTTGCTGCCTGAACAAATCAAGTTTGATCATATGTACTGATTTCTGATCAGGCAAGTCTGCAGTAACTGGGCAAATTAGATTGATTTTATAGTCCGCCGTAGTGGAAATTTAGAAATATAGTGAGAGATGCAGGCTTGCCAGCACCCGGAGATTCAGTTCTATTTGACTGCTATTTCTTGCATCGCCCTCTGTCGTTGCACTTTTCCAACAACTAGGGTATAATTTTGCCGAAGTTTTAATTGCAGGTTCCGTAGTTCTTGTTGTCATTTCTCTGCCTGCTGTGTGTCTTTCACCCATGGAAGCAATGCCTGTTTCTTTCTCTGATGCATGGCAGGATGCAAAATTGTAATGAATAGTTTGTGAAGTGGACTTTTTGGTAATTGCCTATGTCCTTAGCTTACATGTGGGGAAAAGATGTTGGTAGAGAGGTGGAAAGAAGAAGTGTTTACTATCTGACCTCTTTTCACTGTTGAGTAGAGATTGCGTAAGCTAAAGTATAATTCCAAACATTTGGCAGTGTGGTTTACTTGTGAAGTTAACAATTTCAAACTGTCACAAACTGTCACTTTTCAGGTGCTATAACGAAAACAAACCAACATCTTCAGATAACAGTTAAATGACTTCTATACTAAATATGAGTTCCTACTTGTGCATATGTGGTGTGGATGGATCCTCTTCCCCGTCCACACACACATCCGTTTCCTTTTTTTCGTGGACTGCTCCTTTGGTGTTTGCCTCATAAGTGTGTGTGTGTGTTGATGACCAGACTGTGATTCCTCTGTATTCCCACTCTGCTGCAGTACCAGCGGGACTTTACATGTCTGACTTGCATGACCCAAATGTGAGGCAGGCACGTGTACATTTTCCCATGACATGTATATGAGTGTGCGCGCAGTGTGGGGTGTGCGTAAACCTTTTGGGCTATAGTGCCGAGACATATGGTCGGGTGGGATGAGGGGTACTAAAAGCGGGGATGGATGAAGTTAAAAATCCCTTTTGGAAATTTCATACACACCAGGGGAGAGTGTGTGTGTGTGTGTGTGTGTGTGTGTGTGAACAATGTACTCTGTTATAGTGATCTGCTGAAGTGATTAAAGGCAGGAGCTAAAAACAAGGCGCTGGACCTTTTGAGGTCTGGTCAGCAGGCCTGTGTGTTTGTCAGTGTCTGTGTGTCTGCCTCTCTGATCGTGTGCAGCATAAGGCCACGACAGCTGGCCAATAAATATCCCCCGGCTAACTAACTAAAGTTGTAGAGGTAAAACAAGCACATGCTGTGAGTAGCGCGCAACGACGCCGCAGCGCGACAGAGACGGTGATAACCTCCGCTGTCGTGTCTCGCCGATGTCACAGAAATCATAAAAGTGTCTGCGCCTGTGCTGTTTATCATCCTTGAGAGCTTAACTGAACGTCGGACAAGTCATTTTAAATCAAGCACGGTTCAGACAAACCACAGTAAAGCTCCTTTCCTCGTCCCTATTCCCCCACCGCAGTCCACTCTTCCCCACCTGCCCATCAGATGACTGATATCTGACTTCCATTTTTAGTGTGTGTGTTGTCTTTGGCTGTGGCACTCAGAGCATGAACTCTGGCAGACCTTGTCGCAGCAGAAAGGATCTGAATACCGCTGCACCCCAAGTATACACACACACACACACACACACACACACACACACACACACACAACCTCTTGCTCCTCCTACCCCTATTTTTCCCTATTGTGTGTGTGTGTTTTGAGGTGAAAGCAGACCCCTCCCGGTAGCCCTACACTCTGGGGAGAACCCGCTGAATGGTAACAGGGTGGAGGGGAAGGGCAGGAGGGAAACCCTGAGCAGACCGGGCCTTTCAGATGGCACTCTGAGGAGGATGAAATCATTCATCACTCACAGTTTTCTACTGGGTATTAAAGCAATTCCTTTTTTCCGCCGTCTTTTTCTGCTTTCCGCCAGTTTTCTGTACTTCCTCTTTGTCTCGTTTTTCTTAACCTTATACCACCTGCACTAACACCGTCCACCTTGTAAATAATTCAGAGATTTCCGATGCATTATTCAGACCTTTCGCTCACACTCACACTCATGGCTTTTATCTGCTTTGATTTATATAGAGGCCTCTTCTTTGTCTATGCCCTTCTGTGAAATGCTCCCTCTCTCGCCTCCAAACCAATCAGGTATGATTTATGATGAGGTAGTTCCAACTTGGAATGAAAGATTCAAGGACTTAATAAATTGCGGTATTTTCATATAAGTTAAATATATTTTTAAGAGCCCCCCCCCCCCCAAAAAAAATGAATGCAAGCAATGCACACACGAGTTTATGTTACCCTAAATTACTGCGAAATGTAGGTGTGCTGTAGCTCAGGTGGTAGAGCGGGTCAGGCTTTAATGGTAAACTTGGTGGTACAATCTCTGGCTCCTCCAGTCCACATGTGAAAGAGCTTTCAACCACATCTCACGGCCTTCATCAGCGAATGGAGTTTGCTCAGCGTCATGCAGCTGGTGTTTTGGGTTACGATAAGTGGATACAAACTCAGAGTATTAGAGAACACTCATTTGTCAAACTCCACTCGCCAATAAAGACTATTAGATGTGGTTGAAAGCTCTGGAAACAGCTAGTAAGTTGACCTTGAGTTAAGATTATTTGATGGAGTGTGGCATATAGCCACTGTAATGCCATGTAAATGTAAATTTAATACTTTAAATACTGAAACCCTCAGTTTTGATTCAGCTCTTCATTATCACTTAGTTTTCTGTCCTTTTCCTGTTATTCTTGTCACTTCTTCACAGCCCCCCCCCCCCGCCGCCGCCGCCTCTCTCAGAGAGCAGTGCAGGTGTCTATTTT
>JAVQJF010098261.1:0-12577 GCA_036023855.1 Gadopsis marmoratus | reverse complement strand
AACAGTAGTCTAATTCACCCATTCACACACCGACGGGGACACAGTTGCCATGCTGGCCACCACCGGGGGCAACTCGGGGTTCAGTGTCTTGCCCAGGGACACTTCGACATGCGGGCAGCAGGAGCTGGGATCGAACCACCAACCCTGGGGTTAATGGACCGCACTATCCTCTCAGCCACAGCCGCCCCTCACATACAGATGTAAAGCAATTTATGACATTCTCTTCTGTAAAGCATTTTAATATCTTTGTTGTAAAGCACTTTGAACTGCATTTCCTGTATGAATGGTGCTATATAAATAAAGTTTATTATAATAGTTCTAATAAAATGAGGCAACATTCTGTTTTAAAACATGTCACAACAGCAGAAATAAAAATTTAAATCACTGTATTGAAAACCTTGAATTTCTCATCTGCAGGGAAAAGCAATCAGATGATGTCATGTGTGCTGGGCGTGAGGCTACCATGGGACCAAAACCCAGATCAATGGCTGTCATGGTTTAGAAAAGGTTGGAAACCACTGCATTAGAGGTTAAGGGAAATATAAAGAGTATAAAGCAATATATTTCCTTTTACACTAAAATATTATATGTATTATTTTTAAATGGTCTAAAAACCTTTTACGGCTGTCAATTTCAGGCTCCATACACCTGAATGCAAATACACCAGATCCTTCTTATTATTTTGAACCAGAGCAGCAAGTAATTGCAGGCCTAGATGTGCAACAGCTGTATGTCCCGTAGGCACGGCCGCCGTGACGATTGGTCCGTACTTTGTCACAGTCCAGGGATGTACGAGGATTTAAAAGGTAGTTCAAATAAACAGTACATTAAAGATATAAGAACTAATCAATGAAGGGACCCGGAGACAAACATCAGACTGGAGCTGGCTGAAAGAGACAGCGCTCTTGTTGATGTAGAGGTCTCTGGTTGTAAGCTCTAACTGTGTAAATCACCCAACTAGTATTAGCTGCAGATCATCTTGTATTTTTATGAAACGTGCTGCTTATCCATTGGTCCGCTGGCTGAACCAATCGTAATGACGGCAGCCATTCAGTCACTGTTTTCCTCTGTCGAGCTAATATCTATTAACTGTTGGTAACATGTAGCCTCACTAACTGCAGCAGAGTAATCGTGACCTGTCCAACCTGGTTCAGCTCATATTGGCTCAGCTGGCCCAGAACCTTCTGCTGCTTGTGTTTCGGCCACCCGTCTCCTGGAAATGCATCAGTACCTGTGAGGCGGCGGGATTTTGACCTAAGACATGGAAGAAAAAACAAAAGATATTATAAACAATATAATATATTCTATTGAACAAGGTGAATGGGCAACTGTTGGTGGACCCGAAGGTAATACTTAAAACCTCTGCTGAAGGGTTATTATGGTACAGATCCAACACGGTCACATTCAGAAAATATCACTAATATCCTAATAAGTAACAACAGTGGTTATTATATGCAGTGTCTGTCCAAAAAATGATCAGGCAAAAGAAAAGCAAGTAACACCTGCCACTGCAAGTGTATTTTTGTTTTTCCAGAGCAAGAAAATGAAAAACATCTTTACGGGTCAGTAGAGTCACTTTGCTGTTCCAGCTGCTACATTTCCTCTCTGGTTTTAAACCAGACGGAGAGCTGACCACAATACACTGTTATTCTACCATTGCAACTCAAAATAAGGAGACTTGTGATGATAAGTGGAAATAACTAAACCCTGTCATGTTACTGTTAAAATAATCCACTCACTCAATAAGCTCGCATGATTATAAAATCAACATTTTAATCAACTACTTTTCTTCTACTCTGCTTTAGTATCAGAAACGTTACATTAACTTACACACAATACAGGCTTAGTCTTACATGTTTTAACATTTTTTGTTTCCTCAGCTTCTTATTCTATTCCTTTGATAGTATTGATCACACTATTTTAATTGATTGCCTAGAGAACAGGGTTGGGATATCTGGTGAAATACTAGACTGCGTTTCCTCTCACTTATCCAACCGGACGTTTTTTGTATGTGCTGATGACTTGCATGATTTTGACTTGTGGGCTTCTCCCCTTACGGCACTTGATCCGTAAATTTGGTTGTGTGTTTTATCATTGCTATGCTGATGATACACAACTCTACTCATCCCTTTGGTCCAGTGATCTCTCAAATTTAAATACTCTGCCTGGCCGAGATTAGTGGCTGGTCTGTCAAAATGTTCTTAAATTAGATCATAGTAAACCTAAAATTCTGCTTTTGCCCCAGATCAGGTCTCTACTAACATCCTCGAACACCTCGGTTCATTGGCTATCAGTAAAAATGATTTTTCAAAAGAATTCACATAGGCGTCATTTTTGACTATCAGCTGGAATTTGAAAAACACATCAAACCACATCAAATTCAGTCTTGCTACTTTCAACTGAGGAATATTGCAAAAATATGCCCACTGTTGTCTGTTCCTGTCGGTCTCACGGCAACCTCAGATGTCACTACACTGGCTTCTGATCAAACTTAGGGTTCAAGTCAAGATCCTCCTCCTCATCTTCCAAGGCTTTGAATAATCTTGCTCCAGAGTATTTTAGTGAACGTCTATAATCCCTTATACCTCTGCTAGGCCCTTCGGGTCCTCTGAGCAGGGCCTGCTAGTTGTACCTCGTTCTAAGAACTCGTGGGACCATGCGTTCAGTCCTGGGTCCCGGGCTGTGGAACAGTCTCCCCCTGGTGGTTATTTCAGCAACCTCTCTGGAGTGTTTGAAATCAGAGTTGAAGACCTCTCTTTGTACGAGTCACGTACACTATTTTGACTTGTGATGCCTGTAACCTTTGTATCACTTTCTGCTGTTGCTGTGACTGAATTTACCGCAGACATCACTCTTCAATCTTATTTCATTTTACATTCTTCAGCCATGCTTCTGATGATGTTAACTATAATTAACATATCTGCCTCTTTAACATGAAAGTGCTCTTAGCTGGACTGTTAACAGAACCAGTTGGTACCCAGCTTCGCGATACATGAACGTGTTAGCAAAATGCTGCCTGTCTACATGCAGCAGTTACAGAGCAACATGATGTGGAGTGCTGTCTGTGCCACCTGATGAACGTCAGCTCAACAGTACCTCTCTGTTAGCTCTTTGGGGGAAAATATGCCTGCTGCTGCTGGAAACCATGTTGATGAGCACAGCGTTTTTGGGCTTGAAAACTGAAACATGAGCTGACAGAAGCTGTAAGGCTCAGATGCACTGAGGGGAACGGCAGAGTTGGTGGTTATTCTCTGTGGGACTGGCTTTTAGCTGAGGATTAATGTCAAGTTCTACTGAGGACCTTTACCAAGCATTGTCTGAAGGCTTGCATGGAGTGTTGCCGTTGTTTGTGAAGTCCTCATCGCTGTCGGTTGACTCGCCTTTCAGCTTGCTGATCCATTCTCGCAGCGGCCTGTACAGGTGGAGTAGGAGGCGTGCCATCAATGCCAGCGAATGAAACTAAATCACATGTCCAATCACAAGTCCTAACACACAAAAACGTTGACGCAACCGCACACGGATATGTTTCACTTAGTGCTTGTACAGATTAAACAAACGAGATACAACATGATATCTAGTGAGCTTTAGAGGCGATGTAGCGGCCGCGTTCAAAAGCCCGGCTGGCTGTTTCGCCCTGCTTGCTTTAGCTAGCTACGGTAGGCTAGTCAAGTCCTGACTCCAGCTCTAAAATTATAAGACATGAAACTGATATCCATCTTCTCCCCTCACTCTCAGAAGGAAAGCAAATACATGTATATTCCTTTAATGGAAAAATAAGAATGGATATTTCAATAATGAAAATAATGAATTGCAATCTTCTACACACACACCTTATGAATGGGATGGCCATAAAAAACCTGTTGGGGGCAAGTCCAAGTTTAGACTTTGGGGTCATGTCATTCCTGTGACATGGCAGCTTCTCAATAGAAAACCATTCAATGTTCTAAAAGAAAAAACAAGATTATGAAATGTTTCTTTCAGCTGCAAAATTCTGGAACTCAGTCTGAGGAAGTGTGTCAGAAAGCTCTTCCTACCCTGATCTCCTTCCGTGTTTTGGGGTTGAACTTGGTATCCTTCGACACCCCTGGTATGATGTAGAGCCGCACCAGCTGGTCAGTGATTTTCTGCTCTATGTACATGTCCTTGCAGATGCGATTCTTGATGTCAAAGCCCGTTTCCTCCAACACCTGGAAAACACCCAGAACTTTGAACTATCAAATACAAACATTACTTCTACATGGCTCAAAGTCGAAGAGCTAACGTGTGACTCACTTCACGAACTGCACAGTCATGAGGAGCTTCGTCCTCATTAACCTTCCCCTTTGGAAAGCCCCAGCCTGACTTTGCAAGGTAGCCCTGAACAAGCAATGCCTGAAGAGAGAAGTGAAGCAGTTAGCTGCAGCAGTTAGGTGAAGCCATGTTCCATATCAAAAACACCCAACCAAAGTACCCAACTAACACGAGTGCGTGTGCGTGTTTGTGTCACAGATTTGCAAAAAATGAAACCAATTATTACAGAAGTAGTTAGAACGTGTTTGCATTAATAATTGAAAAGAGGTCATTGCTGCCAACCACGACAAAGCTTGTTATTCCAGTTCTACATTAAAAGGGCAAAGACTGTCGGAGTGTGAATCACCTGTAAGTGACTATAACCAAGGTCCTTGCAGCCAGACTTGACAAGATCATGAACTTTATACCAGATCCTGATCAGTCAGGATTTAGCTCAGGGCTTTATTTATGCAAATTCTTTAACCTACTTTATATGTCTGATGGATCACTGTCTCTGGAGGTGTTCATCTCTTTTGATGCTCACAAAGCATTTGACCAAAGAGAGTGGAAGTATGTGAGACCTGATACCTGGATTCAACAGTTCAATTGGAGAAATGCTCTCTACTTCTTAGAATCACCTTAGAGAGCAATACGCTAGATCTCTGACAAAGTGTGGCAGTCTGCGGTTTCATGAATTGAGTCGTCAACAACATATGCATTAGACATGGTTTATTGCAGTTTAAAGTAATACACAGACTGCTAAAGCAGCTAAGATGTTCCCAGGATCAGATTCGACCTGCTCCTGCTGTCAAGATGAAGCCAGTCTGCATCTTGTTGTTTGGTCTGCCATCAGACCCAAGAACTGCAGTATTTGGAGTAGCTCCTGGAGACATTGCACTTTCTGTGATTATTGGCACAACAGCTAATGTTGAGTCGCTGGAAATCTGCCACGCCACCACTGCACTGTAAAAGACTCAATCATTGTAACTGACTTTGACCGTGTGATTATTACTGGTGATTTTAATATTCATGCTGATAACCCAAATGATATGAACACTCAAATAATTTCCGTTCCTCTTTAGTGGACCTGGTTATCTCCACAGGTCTCAACATCCCCAGTGTCACGGTCTTTGATGCTGCCTCATCACATGTCTGTGTTTTGTGTGATACGGCTGTGATAGTGGACACTCGCACTAGGTCTGAAACAGTGGAAGAAAACGATACATCAGTGATTACAGCATCGTAGTATTTTCTCAGGCAATCTCCATCTGTGTTTGAAAGGTGCTATATAAATAAAGCTGCCTTGCCTGATGTTCAGCTTCCACTTGAGGTCCTGGGTGATGATGATGATGATGATGATGATGCCGCCCAGGGAGCAGAAGCACTCCACAGAGTCGACTGCGGAGCCACACAGGGTGACTGAAATCCACTACCACTACCATCTGCATGCAGTGTCTTAAGAGCGTTGAGTTCCACGTTGTTCTGACTGCAACAGGTCACCAGATGGTCAATCTCCTGTAGGAGACTCATCCCCACCAGACTGATGAATAGAGGTGCAGCTGCTGGTATACAGGGAGGGGAAAGGACCCAGCATTGGGGGGATGCGGTGCTGATGGTCCAGGAGTCAGGGACATGTTTCCCCAGCCTCACGTGCCACTCCTGTAAAGACAGGAAGCCTGTGATCCACCTGTAGGTGGAGTCAGGCACACTCAGCTGAGAGAGCTTGTCCTGCAGCAGAGCCGGGATGATCTTATTAAAAGCAGAGCTAAAGTCCATACGCAGGATCCTGGCATAGCTTCCTGAGGAGTCCTGGTACTGGAGGATGAAGTGAATGGCCATATTTACTACATGGTCTACAGACGCTTTTGTTCTCTTGATAATCATTGAGATGTTTTGACACCTTGATTGGTCCGCCTGTGGTAAATTCAACTGACTGATCCAACTGACGTGATTTCGAAAAGGCACACACCTGTCTACATTAGGTTTCACAGCTGGCAAAGCATATCAGAGCAGAAATCAAGTGGCAGGGACGGAGGGAATGGTAGGGTCGAGGGAAAGCCGACTGGGCTGAAGGTTCACCTTCCAACGGGACAATGACCGTGAGCACACAGCTAAGACAACGCAGGAGTGGCTTAGGACAACTCTGGATGTCCTCGAGTGACTCAGCCAGAGCCTGGACCTGATCACAATCCAACATCTCTGGAGAGACCCGACAACGGCGGCCTGACAGAGCTCGTCGTGTCGTACCCAAGAAGACTGGAGGCTGTAATCGCTGCCAAAGGTGCTTCAACTGAGTACTGAGTGAAGGGAATACTGAAGACTTATGTCATATTTCAGGGTGTTTTTAAATACATTTGCGAAAAACTCTAAAATTCTGTTTTTGCTTTGTCATTATGGAGTGTTGAGTCTAGATCGATAAGGAAAAAAAAAGATTTTAATGGTTTTAGCATAATTCTCCTACATAAAATGTGAAAAAAGTAAAGGGGCCTAAATATACTTACTCAATGCAGCACGTACACACACATGAACATTCAGTTCAGTTTTATTTATATAGCACCATATCATAAAGTTATCTCATAGTACTTGTTCATACACAGCAGGTGTGGGTGGGCGGTCATCTGCCTCGACCGGTTGCTTCCCTTAATAGTCCATCCGCCATTTCACATGTATTATTTGACTCGTGTTTAAACGGAAACTATAAAAATGGGAGTTGTAAACAGAAACTTTTCAATTTGGATCCAAATTAATGCCACTTCTTTGCAATCACCAAACAAATGAAACTCTGACTCTTCTCCCTCCTCATATCTAAATAAGCAACGTCTCATATTTGCAGCATTTTCCTAATAAGTAAATAACCGTCAGTTAGTTTTAGTAGTAAAATTTAGACAAAGGTAGTTCTGTAATAACTTTGGGGACACATTTGTTTAACAAATCCTACTGACTGAACCGCTGCAGCAGATATTTTATGGAAACATATGTATAAGTGATAGATTTTCATGTTTATTTCTCTCGTATTCATTAACACATGAACCCTAATGTAGGGACAGCGAGACATGTGTTCTGTACCTAATGATAGTTCCCTTTTCCAAGACTGCGGTACGGCTGGACAGAGCTGATTATATGTATGAAAGAGTGGTAATCTTTGACCCAACACTGACATGACACGTGATTCCACGCTGACGGTTTGATCTAACTCTAGAATAACTCCCTCACAGGGTTATTTCCCTTTCCCTTAACTTCACAGTATTATTCTGAATGTTGGAGCTGATATTTTGGTGCGATCAACCTACTGGAGGACTCTGAAAGGAATATCATTTTGAAAGGTTTGTGTTTCAGCAAAATGTCCATTGGTTTTTCAATGAGTGTTATTTCCCATCAGTTTCAAAACATTTAATTTGACTGTTTTTATGCTGCAAATGAAAAGATATTTGGTTGCTTTTCTTTTAATTCTGTTGTTCCTTGTGTTTGTCCAGTACATGTCGAGGCACATTCATCTCGTCTACCTATCGTGCTAAGCCTTCTATCTCTGCTATCTCTTTCATTTCTCTGGAACCATGTTGAATGCAGTGAGCTCTGAAAGTGCATTTAATTGCATCTCATATAATGAATGGATCAGTGCTGTCTGTGTCAGCTGGACTTAGTACAGAGAAATCTTTAAATGGTTTTATATCCATCTACTGTTGGTTTACTTTACAGCATTCAACCCTATGAAACATGGCAGTACTTAAAATTACAAGATGATAATCTGACCTAAATCCCTCTTTTAAATAACTTAATTCATTTTCATTGTCAGTTCCACTGGTGTGATTTCCTGTCTCCAGGTATATCTCGTTATGCCTATTAAGTCCAATGAGCTCATGAGGACAGCTTCGTTGGTATGCCTATTCAAATCTACATCCAGTACAGTAAAGTCTTGTCCTGTAGCCTTTTCTTGCAACATATTAAAAATGTCTTCAAAGAACTAGTGGATCAGTGTGTACAGATTTATCAATGCAAATTTTAGACTATTCATTAATATATGGAATAATAAATCTGTGTGGTGCTTTATTTCATCTTTAAGCACAATATCTACCCCCCTTATATATATATATATATATTATCATTACGCTTTTAGATTTATCCACCCTCCATTCTTTTTTCCACTTAATCGCCGAGTTGAGTAGAATCATCTCCCGTAAACAATATACCGTGCAGAGGTTTTATAATCTGTAAAATTCATATTACATTGGGACTTGTTTTGTCCTAACCCAAAAGTATATAACATACCATATGAATGCAGAGAAGTCATTTTAATTTGAAGAGATTGAATTGATCAAAACTGAACACACCCCCTCCTGAGTAAAGACTTGGTAGAAGCACCTTTGGCACGAACCACAGCCTGCAGAACGGTTCGACATGGGAGAGGGTTGCTGGTTTTCACTGGACAGCAACCTTCAAGTCATTCCACAGATGTTCTAAGGGGTTTAGGTCAGGGCTTCGACTTGGCCACTCCAGAGCATCCACTCTATGGTATCTTTGCCCTTGTGCTTTGGGTCATTGTCCTGTTGGAATATACATGTCTGACCCATTCTCGGTCTTTCTGCAGACCTCTTCAGGTTATACTCCAGAACCTCCCTGTATTTGGCTCCAACTTCCACAGTCTCTAAATGAGAAACATCCCCACAACATTATGCGGCCACGACCACTGTGGGGATGGTGCTGTTAATGGGCGGTGTTATGTGTGTGCCAAATTTCATCTGAACACGAAAGTCATCACCATCATGTAGAGTGGTGAACAATGGCCGTCACAGAAGCCTGCGATCCCCTTTGATTATCATCCAATCACCCACAGACTCAGCAGCAACATCGGCCAAGACAGGACGTAACATCAACCAAGGTAATGCGTATCAACAACACCAGCAATGACCCCATCCGACAGGAAGGTGCAGAGCTCCAAGATGGTAACACCTTCACCAACCGTGGAAGTGTTGTGGGCAGCTTTTATTACGTTAAGGCCCATCTAGAACTGAAAGGAAACACCAAACAGCAGATCTTCAGCAAATCAGTGCTGTTCTTCAAGTCACAAAAAAATAAATAAATAGACAATAACAAAATCCTCCACCAACAAAGTCCAGACCTTTGAGCCTAAGAACCATCTTGAAGATACACCCAAACCAAAAACCATCAGAAATTAAGACCTGTGGACAAAAGCAAAACCAAGAGAAAGCAGAGATCTACATGAGGAAAAGGAAGTGGGGTTGGATTGGTTACGTTACACCTTACAGATGGAACCATACAGGCACCAACATGGAACCCAGGAGGGATGAGAAAACAAGGCAGATGCAGAAACAGCTGCAGGAGGTCAACAGACAGAGGGAAAGGAACTAAAGACCTCTTGGATGGAGCTGGAGAGGGTGGACCAGGACCAGGACCAGGGCTGATGGAGGAGTTATGGATGACCTGTGCTCCACTAGCACAAATTACTATGACCAAGTAAAAATGTGTTATTTTAATGTTCAATGGAATCCTGTTAGAATGACCCCGACTGTGACCACACTACAACACTACACAGTCAGAACTGTCCAAAATATTATTTCATAGGTTTGCTGAAAATACACCTTCCATAAAAAAATATTCCTCCCGATCAATCAAGGAATTAAAGAAAAGAGAATCTTTCTATCCACAAGAACACCTTTAGAGTAAAACATCATCATATCTGACATGTTTTAGCCAGGGTCATTCTGAACAGGTCTCCATGGAAACGGTTATGTGTCATAATGTCCTCTGAGGTGCAGGAACGTATAGTGAAAGTACTTATACTAGTAGTACTATACTACGGACACGTCCAGAGTCAGGATCCTTTTGACCAGAAATCCACTGCACTTCTCAAACCTATTATGGGATGGTTTTATCATAATAACAGGACTTCTTTGGCGACGTCACATATTCAACAAGAGAAATGTTATAGGATGTAACATAAAACAGGTTTTCGCCAACAACTGGCTCACTTGACTTTTAAACCTGTTAACCTTCAAACACGATAACTGGCCTCGAGATTTGCTTTTGTCTGCCAACAATCTCTCTGGTCACAACGTGCTGTGAGAAACTGCTGCAGTCTCCTCTGAAAGGCGGAGCTCCTTTTGGAAAAATGTTTCCACCTGCTCTCCCACATCTGCACCCAGGACTTCAGGTATGATAATCACATTATCACTCACTGGTCTGTCCTGAGGATCCATCGCAGTTCCTCTCAGACCTCCATTTTCCTTTTTGAGGCACATGATTTCTTTTTCCATATCTTGATAACCATTTCCTCATTTCACTGATCCTTTCGTTTCAATTATTTATGTCTGTTTGCAATTTGCAACATTTCCAATTTAGAAACAGCAATATGAGATTATATTCCGTGTCTGAAGCGGTTCATGGCTGGACAGTCTTTTTCTGATTCTCTGGCCTTCCCCCCTTACAGGCGAACCCGTGTTCTGAGGCGGAGTCCTTGGGCTGCTTTCGGACAGAATCAGGCGATGCAGGGATTAGCGCAGGGTTGTGCAGTGGTGTTAGCCTCATACCAACCAGCGATAACGGCCTGATGACCGATACACGCCAAGCGACTGCAGCTTATTAACGTCTTTGTCCGGTGTCGTGGCAGCGTTGAACAGCTGATGTTCAGCCATCACGGCAGCCATCTTCACAGTTGCTCAGTAAATGGTGGAAAATTAAGGTAAACAGCTTTCTCTAAAAGTTGATTCTGTTCTAACTTTTTGATTCTATCTGAATGTGGCCTTACTGTAGTCATCCCCTCTCTCTTCAAGCTGACGTTATCGAATGAAGGCAAAGATGCCCCAAAAATCTTTAAAAACAGAGAAAGAAATAGAGTGCCGGTTCTGTCTTCATGTGACGGATTAATCGCAGTCAGGCAACATCAGTAGAATGGAAGGGTTAAGTCTCTTCAAGCGATTTGTTGAAAATAATAAAAGAATATTAGAATTCTGGTTTATTACAACCTGGGTCTTATTATCACTTAAAATAACATTGTACTGAAAACACTTGCTGAGATTTGGGAACAAGGTCTCAGCAATGATGAAGCAGCTTTCTTGACCCGCCTGACTTCTTTTTAGTGATCTTACTGTGTTTCCAGACTACAGCAATTAACTTGGTGAGTATGATGTCACTGATCGAACCCATGAACACAAATGTGGAAATAAGAGCCATATTGTAATTAAGCAGAAACATCCTTTAAATGACTTTATGAAAGCAGTCAGATATCCCTGCGTTGTGGAAGTGCAAAAACCACTCACGTTTTCTAGTGATCCATCTAGAATGATGGCTCCGTACGTAGGTACACCCATCTTGTACTCCTTCCACTGTTCGAGGACTTTCTGCACATCTTCTCCATGAGGCAACAGGAACGGACAGTGATGGAAGAGTTTGCAGCCGTCAGGGAAAACAACGCCTAATGATCTAACATGAGCACTTATGCTTTGGAATGTGTGCAGTACAGTGGGTATCAATATGACATTAATGAATGAAAAACATTTAACAAAGTGACCCGGTCATTTAACATGTAAGGATATCTGCTTTGGCGAAGTCTCTTATCCCACAGTGAGGAGCTCCTGGAGTGTTCTGCATGCAGAAGTCCAGGTAGAACCAATGGGCCAGCTCGATCTGGAAGCACACCCGGATAGCGTTGTCTCTCTCCTCACTGGGGATGTGCAGGATGAAGCGGCTGGAGGAACACAGAAGAGGCAGGATCAGGGCTGGATTAATGTGCTGGGGGCAAAAACAACTTCAGGCTGAACATAACATGTGTTACTCCCAGTTCACACATACACACTGAAACTGTGGACATGCAACAGGACACCATTCAGACGCTCCGAAGTCTCCCAGCAGCACAATGTGGGGGAAGTTGAGAAAGACTAAGTTCATGCAAACGTCCTCTGCTGGGCGGGAGGGTCACCCCATCATGTTTGGGTTGATACACTCATGAAACAGAAGCAGAGTTGTTTTCTACTCAGCTCAAGTCAAAGAACTCCATCGCGTAGTTGAGATTGGAGTGGAGATTTGGAAACACGTCGCTGCAATGAGCTACTTTGCCATGAGCTGTACAGATGTGAGAAAATAACTGTTCAGGTAGAGCTGAGAGACAGCTGCCTCTTTGAATCAGTATGTTTAGACCACAGGCTGCGCGGTGAGGGAGGGACCAGTTGTGGGGAGGGAGGGACCGGCTGTGGTGAGGGAGGGACCGGCCGTCCACTGCGCGGTGAGGGAGGGACCGGCTGTGGTGAGGGAGGGACCGGCTGTGGTGAGGGAGGGACCGGCCGTCCACTGCGTG
>JAVQJF010098254.1:0-29006 GCA_036023855.1 Gadopsis marmoratus | reverse complement strand
ACACACACACACACACACACACACACACACACACACACACACACACACACACACACACACACACACACACACAGAGCTGTTGGGAGGCCCATCTGTGTGTTAAGGCAATCTGCTTTATCATTATGATTACATTGGGCTCAGTTTACAGCTATGTGTGTATGTATGTGTGTGTGTGTGTGTGTGTGTGTGTGTATTCAAGCGCACCCTGGTTGCCTGGCATTAATCACATTCCCATGGTTTGATGGCCTAAATAAAAATAAGACTAATATTGTTGCTGTCAAATGAAAACCACAGATATCCAAAAATAAAATTAGGAATCACTTCAGAATTAAAAAAAATAAAATTTATTTGAGCAAAAGCTCCAGGAAAAAAGCATATGACGATTTGAATCTTATTTTAAATATAAAACAATTAAGGTTTTTTATGAATTCACTGAACAAATGCCATTCTCAGTGGTAACAGAACATTTTAAATATGGTTGCAAATTAATAATAATTTACATGCATTTTGAAATGTTTCAATATTTTGGCCACAATTATATAAATAATGTTTAATGAGTTTTTTCTCAAAGTTGCATTGTGTGTGTGTCTTTGTGAAAGTGTGTATGTCAGCTGTGTGACTTAAGCGCATCAACACGGTTGGAGATCAGATATCCTGGAGGGTTCCTGGAGAGTTCATGTGATCTTATACTGCAAGTGTGTGTATACAAATGTGCTCCTTCTCCTGTGTGTGTATGAATAAACATGCATGTATGTACGTGTGTGTGAGAGGGAGACTTGAGATGAGGTGACTGCTAATTCTTTTTATTGTTTTAATGCAATTTTTAAAATGTTTGTGCTTTACAGAATAGGCCCTTTTTATTGAAGACACGTTGTCATGTCCCAGTAAGAAAAACACAGGTGTAAATAATCAATTTAATGATTTAGCTGCTTCAGTTTCAGGGTCCTGGTACTGTTTATGCTGGCTCACTGTCACAATGTCATGTCTTACTGGGACACATGAATTTAATTGTTAAGGTTATAAGTAACACCTGTGCTCTTGCTACAAAGACAAGTATGTGTCCTATTGTGAGCATATTCTTTACAATAAACTCTAAATGAGGAGGTCTTTTTGTTCATTACAAATTCCTGCACAGCAGGATTTCAGGAGACATCTGGTGAGAAATGCTGAAGTTCAGCAGATATTGTTATTGTTGTGTCACTTCTGAGGTTGAATTCGCGGTCACAACATCAATTGTTTGTTTTAACATAGTCGAAAATGTGAACCAATGTAACGGAAATAAGTGTGTCTATCTGCACGTGCGAATGGAGTGTGTGACTTCAAGCCATGGCGTGACTCCCTAGTCCCCGGAAAACCTTAACGCCTCTCATCGGCAGACTTCACTGTCTGCCAACATACACATACACACCCACACCCACACATTGTGCTAGTAACACTCCTGTTGGTGATTGGCCGAGAGTCTGCGTGAGAATGGCTTGACAGACCTCTAATTGGCTTGACCCAGGCTAACCCTGAAATCCTATTGGCCTAAGACTTCCCAGTCAACAGTGCACACACACACACACTTTAAATTAAAGGGCTTTGCAAAAGCCTAACAACGCACTAATCAATAGTGATCTAATAGCCTGCAATAATACATCAACAATAACATAATACATCATAGTCACATTAATGTTGGTAGCCATGTCAGCTAGTCAGCTCATGCAGCATAATGTTTGGTTAATACAAAGATAACATCCAGAGAGTGACATGACCACTGACTGAACACATCAAATCCAACCATTCATCAGTAAACTAATAGATAAAGGTTTTGCTACACAGACATCTAACGACCGGAAGTGCTTGGTCAGGTGAGAAAATTAATAAAACATAAACATAGAGCAGTAAGCACACTTGTCACATAGTCTTGCTCATTTGAATATAATAGTGCAATAAGCCTGCATTATGCTAATTATATATGCAAAACACATACTTACAATTAGAATTTTGCAACCTGGGCATGTGGCTCTCTCTCTTATCCAAAGAAACTTAAAATGATTAAAAGTCAGAGAGAGGAAGTGGCAGAAAGGGAGGAGCAAATAGAGAGCAAGTGTGTCTGTGTTTCATGCGTCACACGTTTGCTGTGTTTTAACATGAAACAAGCAGCATATTTACAGTTTATGTTGTAAAAATGGGCCGAGGGAGCCCTCAGTTTCACCTGCCTTATTTTGCACAAACCTAGAACTGGTTTCCACTGGAGAACTTAAAAGTGAAATTTCACTTTGGTTAAAGCTTTTCATGCTTTATTGCACATGCAGATGGCATGGGGGATTACTATTATGGTTAATGTGACTGTCCTTCAACCAAATGATATGATTTAAAGCCTCTGTGCTGCGATACATTTGCACTACTGAAGTGTCCTTGAGCAGGAACTTGAATCCTGTTTTCTTGTGATATCCCATATATACTGTAGAAATATAGCCAAATAAAGATAGTGCTCTAGGTAAACTAAAAAAATGTCCAGGTATTATTATATTTTAAAAATAACGTATTTGCCTTTGGACACTGACTAAAACATGTTCTGAACTATTATTAGCAAAAGCAGTTCACACACACAGGAAATTATTTATCCAATGAGTCTCAAAAGGTAAACCAAACAGAGAGTGGAATTTAAATCAAATTTCAGACTGGATCACTCTATGGACAGCACCTCCTCCATGCCGGTTGTCACTGATGATCAGAAATAATGGATTAGGGTGCGTAATAATAAACAATCACTCTAGGAATCCATAGCGGGAGATTATTAATATTGAGATATAAAAAAAACATCCTTAAACTAAGTGACTGCTGAACGTTGCTGAGCTTTGTTGATGGCTATACCTTTTAATACGTGAATCTGCTTACTGATCATAGCCATTTTGACTTTTGCATGTGATGACACAAAAGCAGAGCAGCTTAATTTAAAGATAATAATGTGTGTGCCGGAAATGTAAAATACACTTCAGTAACTTTGAACATATAGCTGCTGCCATGGAACAAGGAACTGGAGAAATTTCGGAATTAGGAAATTAATCAATGAAACTGAAGACAAAACAAAAATATATAATCCTAATTTTTTAATACACCAAGACAAAAGTTCTCCCTCCCTCTCTCTCTCTCTCTCTCGCACACACACACACAGACCACTAAAAACATTGGCTTTTGATGTCTAAAAGTGCTTTCCTTTGTTGTCTCTCTCATCTGAGGTTTATAGAGGGCAAGTGTGGCTTTTGTGTAAAACTGCACCTCACAGATTCATAGATTTCTTTTCTTTGACGTTTTTCTCTTTCTCTAACTCACTCACTCTTTGGTCCTCTCATCATTTTGTCTTACCTGGGGTTGTAGAGGGCATGTGCGTCTCTCATGTGGTTGGCCTCTAGTGGATCGTAGCTCTGGTGCATCCTCCAGGCGCCAGCGCCGCATTTACTATAGGTTGACTTGGAGTTATCTTCACTGCTGCTGTTCACCAATGGCCCCTTCGATAAGTTCATTCTGTAGGCAGGAGCAGAGTGCCAGAAGGTGGGGGGGTGAAAATACTGTCAGAGCGGCTGAGACATGGCCATTTGCTTTTAAACTATTTTACTATCAAGTAAAACATACAAAATCTATCAAATATGTCTTAAAAAGTACAAGTTATGTAATACAACCTGAAAAAATGTAGAGAAAATGTAACGTGTACAAATTAAAAATGGCACACCAAGCTTTGCTTTATCGAAAACAGAATCTAATTTCCCATTTCAATTCAAATGAGGAATAAAATGTACAGCATAAGATGTAAGCAAAAGCAGTAACAGCTCTAAAAACTAAACTTAATATCTTTCAATATTCAAAACATTTAAATTTTGAAATGTGACGTTTTTTTTTTTAAACAAGTGAGGACGCTAACAGAGATACAAAAATTTATTAAAAAAAAGGAAAATAAAAGCTTCCAGAAAGGAAGAAAAACAAAACTGACGTAAACTCTACAATTGTGAATTTAATTGAAAGAATTGGAGACAATGTCGTGTTATAAGTGTAGTTAATGCACACACATAGTCAAACATACACTTTTTGCTTCTCTGTGTGTCCGCAGTAGATATAACAAACAGCAACCGTATACGCAATCAGTTACACAGATAGGCAACTACTTAACACAGGCAGGACAGAGGCAGGTAGGTATGCAGACAATCAGAAAAAACAGTCAGGTCGAGGACACGTAGAAAGACAGACTGACGGACAGGCCGACATGCTGAGAGCGCCGACAGGCAGACAGACAGACAGCTGTCAGCCAGACAGGCAGATGCACAGAGGATGGGTTGTGACTTTAAACCAGTATGCAAGCCTTTTGTCCTGGAATGTTAACATATTTCTGTTAAATACATCTGCCTGTGCGCACACGTATCAGTGGACCTAACTGACGCACACCCCGACTGTGTTTAACGTCAGAGGAGTTTTACCAGTTTTAGCCTTGGAAAGGGCTTTCAGACTGTGGGAATATAAAAGTAAAAGCACCGGAGGAGGGACTGCTATGCGTCAATCAAACCCAGCACTGTCGTCAGGTGAGGAGCTGTTGCCAGGGTGATAAGGTCACTGCGGGCAACAGAATCAAAATCATCCACTGCAAAAAATGTATTAATTAAATAACATGGAGTGAGAGAGAAGGGTCAGTACTTATAGCTGACGTCAAAGAGCAGGACAGAAGGCAGGGTTAGTAGAAAAATTGGCTGGGTGGCCTACATTTAAACAGAACTATCAGGGGAGAATTGAGCTGGGCTTTTGGGAAGAAAAGCACTTTATTACAGGCGGACAAAATATAGAAAATACAGAAACCAATTCAGCTGGGGAACAGATTTCGGAATACAGCTGGTAAAAAAAAAAAAAGAGATCCTTCTAAAATAATGTAAAATGCATAAGAGTTGCCTGCTGGCGACGCTTGAAGCATTCTTGTGCTTGGCATTCTGAGCATTTCTATGTTTTTTTGCATACCGACACAATTAATTAGCTTGATTATTCTAAAAATCGTTTATTATTAATATTTAATGTCGAAACTTTTCTACAAATTGAAACAGCACTTGTATGTTGGTCTTTAACAATACTGACTAATCTTTCTATGCCAAGCCAAAACATCTTTTCAGTTATTGTTGTTTTTGCTAGATTTTTCCTTTCATTACGACATTCTTGAGAGAGAGAGAGTGTGTGTGTGTGTGTGTGTGTGTCTCAGACAAAGTGTATCAGTAAACAGAGCAGGATGTTGGTATGTGTCACAAACTGACAGACATATGTTTACCACACAAACACACACGGCACAGACATTTGTGTGTACGTGTGCGATGTTGTCCCACTGTGGGTTTCTGTTCAGGTGAGGGTCACGTAGACAGACAGGCAGACAGACCTATCACTCGTCTGACAGCCAGCGCTCCCTCCATCCACAGAGCTAGGTTGGCTCAGTGAGCGGTGGAGGGCCAGGGTGTGTAATATGTAGGTTTTAGTTCCACTCTGGTGAATAGGAGGAATCGATATCTCGCTGCTGCTGCTGCTACCTCAAACACTTATTGGCTTTGGTTGTGGTGTCACAATGCTATATAGACAGGCAGCACTTAATACTGCCTTTTTTTATTGGGGAGTGTCCTGGTGTCACACCGGACTAAGGTACATCCAGTACCAAGTACATGTGATGATGTTAGTTTGAATCCCTATCCGCTAAATGAATTGTATATCCTTCCGCAGGCCAACACAACTGTACAGTACAAATGTACAGTAGAAATGAATGAAGAGGGTGAAGTATCTTTAGCTTTACAACCACACTACCATGAACCATGAGATACAATTTTATAAAGACAACCTGAGTTTATCAAGTTCTGAGAACACTCACTATTATAATATTTTAGCTAAACAGCAAAAGGCTTTTAGATTTTGCAGAAATCACCTCCAGACTGCCACTTGCATTAACCTGGAAACTAAAACTGTCAGGGATTACAAAGAGAGATTGTGTTTTATTACATTATACCTAATGGCAAGGCAATCAGATATGTTGTCATGTCTTTATTCCACAAGATTACAGTTAGGCTAAAAGGCATCTTAAAATCAGACAATCACTTAAATCAGGCGTTAACAGCGGTTTGATATTCTATTCAATACGGGGAAATCTTATGAGAAAAAGGTCATAAAACTAAATGTGTAATATATATAAAATGAAAGTTAATTAACAGATTAAAATGTTCTCTACTTCAGATTATTTTAAGGAACTTTTCATTTAAAGCATTCAAAACCATAAAAGTACGTGCACATAAACAAGATGAATAGCTCCGGTCATAAATATTTATATATGTGTACAAAGTAAAAGGATAGAATAAAGGGGAAGAGTATTAACTTATGTGATTCTACCTAACCTATTTCATGGTTCTGTCAGTACATGTAAGCAGCACCAGCGCACACACTGGTGTGTGTGTGTGTGTGTAAAAGATCGTGGGTGTCTTTCTGATGCTCAGTGACTCGCTCATGTGTTGCTGGCCCATCTGTGAACAGAATGACCATGACACAGTACGTGTGTGTAGGTTCGTGTGTGTAGGTTCGTGTGTGTGTGTGTGTGTGTGTGTGTCACACACATGCATATATGCACGCGCGCATATGTGTGTGTGACATGGTGATGCAGTGATTGATGAGACAGTTGCCATTCTTGCTAATGCAAAATGCACCTATCCCTGAAGGGGGTAAATGCCACAACACACACACACACACACGGCTGCAACTGCCCTACCTAATTACCCCTCTAGTCAGGGCAGTGTGATGTCTTCCATTCACATATGCAGTAAATATCCACAAACATGCCTTAACTTAGTTTCGTAAACAAACACAGTTGCCTAGGTGACACATGAACACCGAAATGCCTGAACAAAAGGCTAAGCAGAAATTTGCAGGATAAAAGAACCAGAGATCCAGTCCACCTGAGACTTTCTTGTAACATAATAATAAAACTGTGGCTCTTTTTTATTACTAGGCGCCTAGGTGGTAAAAGGTGTTGACACATGACTGTACACAGTATACAGGATACCGTACATTGTTACTTACTCCAGATAACGACCTCAGATAATTGTTAAAAATGTAAATTTCATATTTCTTTGTGTGATATAGTATTACTACATATTTGTAGAACATCAAGTCTCATACATAGAGTTTGACAAAGACATGTACAACATTTGTCTGTATGTATGCGTGTGTGTGTGTGTGTGTGTGTGTGTGTGTGTGTGTGTGTGTGTCAGGGTGACATTAAAATGATTATTAGATAATCACAAAGACTGAGTGCACAAACATATTTATATAGAAATGTGTGTGGCTATGTTTCTCTGTGCGTGTCTGCATGTGCATCAGGGCAGGTGGGGTTCGACGCAGCCCTTTGTGTGTCTGACTGGATGTGGATGTGTGTGCGTGTTAGCGTTAGCGACGGGAGCTGTTAGCGGGGCAGGCGGCAGATGGGCTGTCGGCCTTAATAGGGACTGAGCGGGTGCAGAAAGGTGACAGCTCCACGAGGGAGGGGTGTGGGGGGGGGGAGGGACTGGAGGAGTGTGTGTGTGTGTGGGGGGGGTGAATGGTGAAGGAAGATGGGAATAAAGGGGAAATGAATTATCAGCTGCGTAGAGGAACGCGCCTCCCGAGGGCATAAAGTTTTGATATGTTTCATTTATGCAACACATGCATTTGTATGCATATATATATATTTTGAAAAACAAAATGGTTTTACCCCGTTATTTCTGTGTAAAGTTGCCAATGCCAAAAATATGAAACACTTGTCCTCATGATACAGCATTATTTCTACAATTACAAGAAAGAAAAATAGACTAAATGAAAAAAGATATTGTTTCTGAATATGGAAAAGCTGCAGTCAACTTTAAACAGCACCACAGCATAGCTGAAAAGGTTTAAAAAAAGATGTATAGAAGCTGTGGGCATTTCTACACTTCTACATATATAAAGTGCTTGTTGTTATTCACCTCACCAGAGTTGTTCTTTGTTTATGTTTATGATGAAAAAGGCAAATTGTGGCGCTCCTATTCGAAGTCAGACTGCTACTTTTGAAAAGCTTACATTTTGAAAAGACTTATGTGAAATGTAATGCGCTGCAAGTTTTAACAACTACAACTTAAGTTACTGAAGTGCCCAACACGCAATAAAAACACACACAGATAAAAAGGGCCATACACACAGATGCATTTCTCTTCTATGGTCACACACGGATAGTGTTGCACATGAACATGTTGAACATGTGACTGACATGTTCACATGCATGTGCATATTTCGGTCTGAAAGACAATCTGAGGGGCAAAGAAACAGGAACACCGTCAGGGTGTTAGTTCTGTTTTAAATGAGCTGTTGTAAGAGACCTTTTCTCTTTCCTCACAAACACCACGGACTGTGAATGACACAATATGAAACGGTAAACTTTTTGCATTTCACACAGACGGGCACATTTTACTTACCAATTTATTGGTTCACAGCTAGTCATTTTCGCTGGTGTGTTTTTGAGTAAAACAATCTGCTTTATAACAGTTTATAATCAGTGACAACTTGAAACAGAGCGAGAAAGAAAAAAAACATAAAATCATAAAAATTGCTGTTTTGCAATCGCTATAAGTGTAACGTGAATTTGGAATACTTTCTTTTGGTGGTGCTGAACTTGCAATAAGCAGGTACGGAGCAAATAGAGGACAATTTAAAAACCTTATTTTTAATTTTCTCCTTTTCCTTTATCACAGTAATCCCACGAGTGTTACTCTTGCTTCCATTGCTACAAAAGTCCTCTCAAGTGAATCACAACTCTGATTCAGAAAATGTGTGCTTTTGTTAAGCGCCCGGATGTTTGAATATACAGTCAATGTAGCGCGGATGTATAATGTCGCACGTATTTTTGTGATTTGATATTTTGACAAAGTTGGTAAATTACACCAACGGCGATGCCAAGTGCACAGATGAGAGACCGAAAGAGAAAAAGGAGAGGATCAGACAAAAAAAAAAAAAAAACAACTCAAGAGATAGGTGGGGTGGTGGGCTGGTCTGTCATTCTCTCCCCATCAGGCACACACATGAAGCATGATGGGAGGATGAGAGGAGGAATATTTCACTGTCAGTCGGAAGGCGGCATGGTCATTCATTTCTTTCTCTGTCATAGTATCTATCCACGTCCATCTCTACTGTATCTTTCCCCTTTTGTCCGTTTGAACCCCCCTTACACACCGTCGAAACAACGACAATTTAATCATACTATACAAGGCCTGGGCATGTAGAGGGGGAGAACTATCCAACCAGCCAATCTATAGGGCTCTCCCCACGGACACAGAGGGAGAGAGAAACAGAAAAAGTGCAACAGACAGGACGTTTGAACCTGCATCATTCTCTTGATCCTCTTTAACTCATGACCACACACACACATACACACACACACACACACAGACACAGACACACACACACACACACACACGGCACCTCTCCATCTAAATCTGTTCTATTGTGGCCCAGTCTCTGCTGTCTCCTCCCATTAGGAGTGAGAGGCAGCATTAGAAGCCCTTAGCACGACACAATAGGCTCACACACACACACACACACACACACACACACACGCACACCGGACTCCTGTCCTGAAGAGCAGCTCGATAGTTTACCCAGTGAACAGCTGGAATCCACAGCAGTGACAATAACTACTCTAAATATGACATTTATTAAGAAAAGTCAGTATTCTCTAAAATCAAACACATAGATATGTAAAAAAAAAAAAAAAAAAAAACGCGTAAAATTTAACAAAAGAAGGAAACGTCCACATGGTTTTGGCCGCAAATACTCAAATCCGCACAATGGCAAAGAAGCCTCCCCCCTTTTCCTCCCGCATCTCTCTAACCTACACTGCTACAGAAAAGTAGTAACGTCATAAAAGTAGGCTTGAATGAGACAGAAAAGTCAGTACGTCGCAGTTAGAAGTAATTCTTAGTCAAAGCATAAATGATTTGATAGATTGTGATAATGGTAATAATAAATGAATACACATTTTGACGTATGGATGACGGCACATGAGGAATGAGCGGATGAGCGGCGTAGAGAGAGGGAAGGGGGGGATGAGATGAGCGGTGTTGTCTCTCACTATATATCACTTCTTTCAATCAGCGCTTTGGCATTCAATCACACACACACACACACACACACACACACACACACACACTTAGCTTTGCCGCCAGTGTGGTGTAATGGCTAATTGCAGTGAGTGTGTGTGTGTGTCTCACAGCTGGTTCAGTCTCTCTTACTGCTCTTTCAACACAAAAGGCCGGCGCTGACCCATGACACACACACACACACACACACACACATCATCAAGTTCATACAAATGTGTTTGTGTGTGTGTGATGGTGTGTTTTTAATATCTGCATACGTGTGTGTAGATGCAAATTTCTGTGTATGAATGTGTAATTGCATTTTTGACACAATTAGGCAAATTTTTACCTGCAAATGCACACCAAAAAAAAAAATGTGTGCGAGGGTGTGTGTTTGCATGCATGTGTGTGTGTGTGTGTGTACGCATGTGTGTGTTCATGCGTACATGTGTCCAGCGGACCCCTAAGTGCTGGTGTCAGACAAAAGCAAGCCCCCACCCCCCTCCTTCCCATCTCTCTCGCAGTCTGTCTCTCTCTCTCATTGCATCTCTCCCTCTCTTTACGGGACTAAATTACCACAGGAATGCCCGGACCCTTCACATGAGAGAGAGGCCGCCAGAGTGTACTTGTACGTGTGCTTAGAAAATGCAAAAACTGACAACAAATGCCGTACGGACAGACGGACAGGCAAACAGACGCACAAAAAGAGGGACGACTCCTCATACAGGCCACCAATAGGTCACACACATACACACGCACACGCACACACACACACACAAAATGTGGGCAGGAAGACGTGAACCCATGCATGACAACAAACAGATGCAAACAGACGCGCGCGCACAGCCAACAAATCAGTGCGGCACATATTGACATGCTTAGACAGATGAATTAAGTAAATGATTTTATAAGGAGATTAAAAGGATTTTAATTTACGCAACCTCTCTTTGGTCCCCACCGTCTCCCCTCCCTCCAGTCAGCTTTACCTCTCTCTCTCTTTCTCTCACTCGCCCTGTCTACTGCTCTCTCTCCCTCATGGCCTGAGAAACAGAACGCACGAGAGACTGACAAAAAGAATACGGCAGAGAGAAATATAAGAAATTAACTTAATTTTTGGGAAGCAAGGAATATTTTCCTTTCGTTCCCGATAATCTTTTCTTCAACGCAGCAAAAGCACATTTTCATTACCCACATTTTAGTTAAGAAACAGCACTTGCTGATGTTGTAAAACAACAGAATGTAAGCAGCACGGTCGCACTTCAAGTTTCAAGAATTAGACTTTCTTCAGTTAATTTACCTAAATTATGTTAAGTCACCAGAATCAACTAAATCTGAATAAAACTAATCATTATTAAATCTTTAGGGTCAAGGTATTGCAAAAATGATGTAAAATGTGTCTCTTTAAATTGCTCTCATTGCTGCCTTGACACAATAAGATGCAACACTAAGACTAAGCAGGGTGAAAATTGAGTGTTATATTTTGCACCAGATTAATCATTAGACCTGTTCAAATAGCTAATAATCACTATGACTAACTGATTTTGTGTATATTTTTCTGGCATGTGCGAAATTAATGTGATGAATTTAAAATTCTCATCAAGGGCACCAAACGGTTATTCATTCAGACTTCATTTGATTGAGCAGAAATGTAGATTTTTACTCACAATCACAAACAATTTGTTTGCATAACATTTACATGTAATTAAAAAAAGATATTAAATCTAGATAAAAATCACAACTGAAAATAATTCTGACTGGAAACATTTATGCTGCCTTGCGTTTCCCTTCGTCTCTCACACTGCAAACCTTTGACTGAATGATCTGCACAGCCGCTGTGCAACGCGTCTGCTTTACACCCACTGACGAAAACCCCCAAATTCACTAAAGTCACTGTAGGAAATATATCTTAATGATATGCAGATGGTATGTATATGGTGGCATGAGGGGAATGCAATTATGTTAACAGCTTAAGTGGTACTTGTTGTTATTATTATTATTATTATTATTATTATTAATGTCATCATCCGTATGATCATCATTATCCCTAATATTTTAATTAGTGTAAAGCAGTGCCTGAGAGCGAAGGAGATGAAGCCTGAGCAGAGAAAAGAGAACGGTGGATGGATGAATGGATGGATGGATGGATGGATGGATGAAGGAGTGGACAGACGGACGCAAGAATGGACCAGGGGGTTTTCTAAAATATGTCAGAGCGGTCCCATCTTACGTGCACTTGCAGAAAAACACACGGGTACACTGCAAACTGTGTGAAATGGAAGTGTGTTTTTCGGTCAGTAAATTTGTGTTTCATTTCTAAACTCAGCTCTCACGCTGTACACTTCAACCTTTAAGGACCAAAACATGGTCAAAAGTGTTCAATCGTCTCGTCTTATTCACAATTGAAACCCAGAGTTTAATGTTTAAAACCTGAATTGTTCTTGGTTTTTAAAATACACCACGCTGTTTTGCAGTTGAAAGACTCTATTCAGATACAGTGTACAGGGTTGAGTCTTGACTTCAGACTTTGCGCTGGACATCCAGTCGTTTGATATATAAAAGGAAATCAGCATGCTCAATGTGAAAGATTGTTCGGAGAGTCTTTGTTCAGATCAAAACCTCAAACTGACCAAAGGGCTGCTTTACGACATTCAGAAATATATAATTAAAAAGCCCTTTAGGAGTTTTTTTAGCATCATCAATGTTTCAGTAAACACAAAACTGTGCGCCTTAGGCATTTGTTTCAATCAGTTTCTACAAATGATGAAAGACAAGTTCAGAGGTAAAGAAGTGGAAATATTTTGCCAGCTGCCTTTTTAATTAGAAATGTTCCTCTCTATTCCACATACTGTGTAGGCGAGAGGGTCTCTGCATGTAAAAGACACACTCTCTCTCTCTCACGCACACACACACACACACACACACACACACACACACACACGCGCAAAAAGGTGAGACAGCCGTCACCGTCAAAGCCCACAAAATACGTCAGTTTTCTTTAAAAATGCCAAGAATGTCATGTTTGGGAATCACATTCATATATTTTCCTGCATCAGCCTCTGCTTTGACATTGTCCTTTCAGTTCTCCACCTCCGACTTTCTACCCTAAAGATTTATTTACTATAAAGTCATGGCCACTTAAAACAAAATTAAGGGGAACATACATTTTTATTTCTATACATATTTACTATAAAATCCTGGAATTAATTAATGGCAATGCAAATTTGACCGTACCAGTGTCATCGCTGAATTCATACATGCAAAGTGCAGTGCACTGAATTGCACTTCAGAGAAATCCCTTTTACTTTGCAATGTATGAAAAAAGACAAAGTGTATGTCTATTGGTATCTTTACTACACTTTAATTTAAGAGTTTGTTTGCCCTATGATGTATTTTCATAAAACGCACCTTGCATGTTATGCGCACAATAACACACACACACACACACACACACAACTGTCCGTTGTAACAGTTAATCTGCATTTTGAACAGCGTCTTCTACACACACCTAAAAGAGCAAAGCGTTGGCGAAAGGAGCAGCTCAGCGGCACTTGCTTGTGCTTGTGGTTGTGCGTGTGTGCGTGTGTGTGTGTGTGTGTGCATGTGCGTAACTGTCTCTAATTCTTGTGCAGGGCCACACGCTGAGTTGCCCGTCTGAAATTCTACCTCCTCTGGCATTTAAGAGCGCAGCTCTCCCCCTTTCCTCCTCCCTCTTCTCTTGTGGGCCCTTTTCCTCCCGTTTCTCCATGTTATTCCTGTAACCTCAATGCCCTGTTACTTCGCTGATTCTCTGCTTGGACGAAGACAGACATAAAAACACACGTGCACAAGCATAAACATATGCACAAGCGCACAAACATGTAGACATACTCTGACTAAGTTGTTGTTTTGTCTTGAGATCAATCTGACTCAAAGTAAAACAATGTCTTAAAAAACTGAGAAAGTGAAGGAGAAACTGTGTCTCTACGTTATTGATGAGTGTGTGTCTGTCTGTGTGTGTGTGTGCGCGCGAGTGCAGGTGTGTTGGTGTGTATGCCTCACTCCCAGGTGGAGCGACCGTAATCCCGCTCCTCTACCCACTGAGTAAGAGCTGCTGTCCGGACACCGCAGCCACACACACACACAAACACACAGACACACACACACACACACACACAGACAGACAGTGAACGCGTGCTACCTGACAGCAGAAACAACCTTGACATGGTGCCGGCCACCTCCGCTGCATACCAGCACATGCTCGCACACAAACACTCACACACACACTCATGCACGGTGAATGACAATGACAACGACAATGACAAGTTGAAGGATGAATAAAAGGATAAGAATAAAAGGAAAAATTTACCTACTCTTGTTCAGAGTGCATTAAAAAACACTCGGATAACGGGTGTCCTACCGAATCCATCGGCGATACCGGGTCATTGTCATGTCAACCTCCTCCAGGGCAAAAACAAGAAAATAAAAAAAAAAATAAAAAAATCAAAGTTTTTATATCTCTCCTCTTTCTCCTCCTCTTCTTTCTCCGGTCTTCCTCTCTCTCTCTCTCTCTCTCTCTCTCTCGGTCCTTCCTTCCGCTTGGAGGGAGCAATACAATTACCAGGCTCTGCGCTGCCTGCACTGATCGGCTCTGCGTGTGTGTAGATGTGAGGGAGCGTGTGCGCGGTGTGTGTGTGTGTGTGTGTGTGAGAGCCAGGCAGAGGGGGCTATAGGTACACACACAGCCAGCCAGCCAGGCAGTTGGGACGGAAAGCTGTGCCGCTGTCCTAATCAGCGACTTAAAGCCCCGATAGCAGCTCATTAATATTAAGCAGCATTTTGCATATGCAGTCCCTCAGGTCCCGGTTCTGCTGTGATTGGTGGATACTTGACCAATGGCTGCGGGGAGGGGCAGAGTAAGGGGTGGAGACAGGGAGGGAGAGCGAGAGAGAGAGGGAGAAGAGCAGGTGGAGAGGGAGGGATCAGACAAAGAGCGATAGAGGGGAAGAGAGAGGGAGGGAGGGAGGAAAGGAGGGAGCGGAGAGGAGAGGAGAAAGAGACAGGTGAGGGAAAGATTTAAAGCAAGACATAGCGCTCTTCTTCTTTCTTTCATTCTTTGTCTCTTTATCAGCCAATCTTTCTGTTTCTGTCACTCACACAAAGTCTCTCTCAAAAGTCTGTCTTCGCTGGTCTCTATTTCTCTCATCATGTACCTGCCCAGGAAGTTGCATTTCCAGCAAAAAAAAAAAAGCAATGTTTAAAAAAAAAAAAGACAATGCTGGGAAAAAAAAATAGTCTTTCTTCATTTTTAAACAATGTAAAAAAAAGTTTTGGAATAAAAATCTTTCAAGCTAATTTGAGTTACACCAACGTTTGGAGGCTTTTTTCAGGTAGAAATCACCGATTTGTGTCAGCTCAGTCGCAAAACACAAAATTGACCTAATCAAATCCAGAGAATTGCACGATCAAAGGACAAAGTGTAAGCTTGACCCTAAACCTTAAGCCTAAATAATGTGTCACACTGAAAACGCACACACACACACACAGTACAGCAGAGCCCATCACAGCTCAGCAGTAAAATACGGGATTATGGCAATTTCAAGGCTCTTGTCCTTTGTTGTGGAATGATTTGGGAATGATTGGGACAAGGTTTTTCCTGCTGCTTGCGGTTTTGTCGACCTCTCAGCCATCTCGGAACCAGCAGGCTATACTGTATAGTCCCATTATTTCCAATATATCTAACATCTTGGAATGTGGGTATTGTCGGAGCAAGAGGGATTCTCCAGCAGAATTAGCTCACCGCTCCCCAGTCTCAGAGAGAGGAGTAGACAGACGAGAGTCAAGAGAACGTGAGGAGAGAGGGAAGGGTCTTTTCTCTAAAAAGGGAAATGGGAAACCTACAGGGAGACTCGGATCTGCTCCGCCACGATGATGCACACACACTCTTTCTTTCTTTCAAATGTTTTACTCTTTTCCATCTGACTTTTCCTCAGACGCTCAGATACCCCTGCACACGGGATGGAGGGGGAAGAGAGAAGTGTGGAGGAGAGAGGGAGATAGAGAGAAAGAAATCAGAGGGGTGTAAAGGGGGGATGCAAAGATGAAAGAGAGTGGTTGCGATTAGCAGCTTTGGAAGAGAACAGATAATAAAACATTTCCTGAAACCAATCTCTGCTTTGATGTGCGTGTGCATGTGTGTGTGCGTGCAACACTAACTACAACATCTATTTCTCTCTCTCTCTCTCTCTCTCTCTCTCTCTCTCTCTCTCTCTCTCTCTGAAACACAGAGTCAAATTAATACCTCAACTTGACTGGCTGACAGTAGAACATCCAAATATTTATTACTTTACTAAAATACCTTTTGCGCATACTTTGATTTTCAGGCTGAACATCTATATTAAAGTGAAACGCATCACAGTACAAGTTGAGTTGTCTTTTAAGGCTCTTTTCAGGAATGAACACATCTCATTGCAAACATCTTATGCCTAACATTTGCACGCACACAAAACACACACACATACATTTGCCATGTGCACGGAGGTTCATGTGTTCACACACGTATACACAGATGCTAAGAAGTTCATGCACACAAGCGCAGAAACACATACACAGTTATGATGTATCCAGGGTCTTATAAGCATCGACAAAGATGAGTGTGAATCAATGCTGCCGTCACTACTGGGCAAACAAATCCTTTACCAAAACCTCTGTCTCTAACACACACACACACACACACACACACACACACACACACACACACACACACACACACAAACACAAGCAACTGCCATCTCTGTGTCTGTGTAGGAAGATTAAGATACAGGAACACAGTGTTGCTCAACATAACATGTATTGAAAAATATAAAATCTGTTTGTGGGAAATGTATTTTAACCACTAACTAAAAGTATAAATGATTACTATAAAAAGGAAACAATGAGTTGCATTAGACATGTGAATATAAATTCACACATTTCAGGGCTGCACTACAAAATAAAATCATTTAAAGAAACAGTGATTTGACTTACACAAAGATAAATTAAACTGTCCGTCTGTGATGAACTGATCGTGTTAATGGAGACGTATTTCTTTGTTGCAGTTCACTTTAGAAGATATTCAATAACACTTTTCTTTCCACGTTCTGTAAGTTATGCATTTATGCAGTTTGCATTAGAAAGTGACTTTTAGTACACTAACAGTTTGTTTTAGTACACGCAGCAAAGTGTTTTATAAAAAAAAAAAAAAACAATAAAAGCTTAAGAATGAAATGTAAGGATCAGGTTATACTCTTCATATGTGTAGTGAGTGATGCTTTAAAAATCTATGTCATTTATGTAAATAGGTAAGAATTATTAAGGTGAAACACTAAATTCCACACACACAAAATCATAAACAGAGCTGTAATCTTTCAAATTTGTCAACAAACATACTGTACGTTCTCCCCATATATCCCCCCCAAAAAACACTATTGATTGGTTCTCAGTCAGTGTGCATGTTGACAGTGACCCCTTTAGGCCACTTCTCTCTCTCATTGGACAAACCCAGCTGCCACACAAACCTCTTAAACACAAAGCTATTACAGTAAAAGCCAGGAAATACCCTGCCTGTTTGTGTGCGTGCCACCTCGCAGGCATTCCCATGATTTGTACAACGCTGTTGAAAAATTACATCCTCTATAGTAAAAAAAAAAATAAACCAACCAAAGCAGTCAAAATGTAGAATATAATCATGATTAATAATTGTATGCGTGTGTGAATGGGCTTGTTTGCATTGTCTTTGCCGTTCAGTTACTATGCGAAGGCTATTGTACTCTCACTTGTCTGTCTGTGTGTGTGTTTGTCTGCGTGTGCGTGTGTGTGTGTGTGTGTGTGTGTGTGGCAGCCCGTTGACATCTGTGGAAGAATTATCCATTGCAACTCTCACTGACATCAATCACAGCACTCGATAGGCCACAGCAAGTTCATTCAGGGCAGTGTGTGTGTGTGTGTGTGTGTGTGTGTGTGTGTGTGTGTGTGTGTGTTTGCTGGTCAAAACAGTCCTTAACAAATTCAAGAGGCGGTCACTTAAGCAGCTGACCTCAGGCCACCCATCGACACATGTGTGCCAGTCATACACACATCACTAGACTGAGGCTACAACTGCAAACAAAGCTCCCGCACTGATGAACAAAAACATGACTTTTGGGTTGATAATTAAATAGCACTTGGTGTTTTGTCTCATGGACAATTAATGATAATTAAGTTAAATGACATTATCACAATTAGTGACACAAACATGTCATATTTTAATGTTATAATCTGGACTACAAAGTAAAGCTGGAACGAAACTGGGAAAAACCAAAATTTTACAAAAAACACAATTCTGAGCTTTGCTGTTGTAAAATGAAAGAGCTACCAACACAGCATAGAAAGAGAGACAGACAAGAGGGGGAGAGAGCGAGAGATTGTAGTTCACTAATAGCCAACAGAGGGAGCTATGGACTCTGGTCAGTTTACAGCCAACTGCAGCACAGATACCTACAAGTTGTGTGTGTGCATGAGTGTGTGTCTAAAAATCACACCAATAATACAAATATAACATCCAATTACATCAAAGATCCTCACATACTCACACTCAACACACCCCCCCCCACACACACACACCGGCAGCTTGAATGGGAGAGATGGAGCTAAGTTATCTGATAGCTCTGTCAGCAGGTACAGCAGAACACAGTGTGGAAACAGACAATTTGACCACAGACCCCCTGCCTGGCCCTCCAAACCTGCAATGAACCCAGAAAGAGAACAAGCAGAAAAAAAGAGAGCGAGAGAGAGAGAGACTCAGCAGGGATCTCAAAGCAGGGAGGAAAAGCGAGATGGATACCTGAAAAGACATCTCTGTCACCAAACTGTCCTATTGCTGTAATAGCAGTGAGAGATTTTGCACAAGCTGTTATTAGATAAAACACTGCACTTTAGCTGCAGTTCATTTCAGGCTGTATGTGAGTGAGCGCATTTATCCATGTTTGCTTTGCAACAGTAGGACTATAGGAAAATCAGGTTGTTGCAGAAATAAATTCAAATATAAAAACACAGGTAAAAAAAAGAGGTATATCATATTAATTAATAATATATACATTAAATATTATACATTATTAATAATGCATAATTGACCAATAACAATTGGGTTGCAGGAGTGTGCTTTCATAGTTGCAATTAAGGTTTACCTAAAGTGATAACAGCTATTGATAAACGTGGTGAATTTTTAAATTGAACTTATTCCAATGCCTAATCTTAATACTTGACCTGAAATTACTCATAACCTTGTGACTGTAAACTGAGCCCTAAATCCCCAGTCCAGAAATAACCACCAGTTCAGAAATACACACGTGAAGGTATTGTGTACTAACATACACGTTGCTAGCTTGCATATGCATATGTCCAGTCTACACATGCTTGCACACTAAGTAGTTATTGCAGCTGAATTGAGGTCTTCAGTGTTTCATCTTCCACAGTCACAGAGACTGCCACACACACAACAGTTTGCAGAACAGATGCATAGATGGTAAATGACCAGATGCACAGGTGGAACCATTCAGTTTGGTCCAATAATCGACATTTTGTAGGCTTACACCAACACACCTGCACAGATGTCACATGCCGGTAAAATTAATAATTTGTGGATAAATCAATAAAGATTACCTTTTGAGATGTCAAGGCTTTGGTTACTACACTTACTTGTGTGTGTGTGTGTGTGTGTGTGTGTGTGTGTGTGTGTCCATCCAGGCACCTGGGAGGGAAGGGGCAGTGATGGTGATCAAGGCCAAGGAGAGAACACCAGCTGCTGGGAAAAGCTGCTGGGTTTAGGGGGCTTTCTGGAGCCTGTCACCAAAACTCTGTCTGGGTAACCTTTGGAGGAGGGTACGTGGAAGTTACACACACACACACACACACACACACGCGCATAACACAAACATATGCAATCACACGTCAACAGTTTAATCTCATTCCAAGACACACTGTATACAGTGAAGTACAGGTTTGTGTGGCAGTGTGTGTGCAGTTTTAAAAAGCCAAACATGGATTAATAAATAAATTTAAATATTATTCAACCACACAGATGACAGGCCTGACACACACATACACAGTCACACGTGCACTCAGACACATATGCTTATAATCTTAAGGGCATACAAAGGTCCGGCATGATTCACAGCCAAGAAGACAGAGGAGTGTGTGCAACAGAGAGATACTATAGAGGGAGAGAGTGTGAGAGCGAGAGAGAGAGAGAGAGAGAGAGGTGTATAATATGGTGACAAAAAGAGGGTGAGAAAAAGAGTCATATGGAGAAGGTGACCTTAAGAGTTTTTAAAAAGAGGAGCATTCACCTCCTCTAAATGCATTCAGTCTTTAGCACCAATGTATACACACACCTCATCTGTCCTTGTTTAAGAAAATTACATTTACAGGTAAATCTTTGGTAGCCTCTTAAGCTGTATTGCCCCCGTCGACGGGGGCAACTCCGCCCCGTTTTATGACAATGCGTCATAAGGCCGTTAATCTCATACCAAATATCCATGGACATGTCATTCCCGAGCAAGGTACTGAGCCAGATACCCAGGGCTCAAGGGGTATATGTTGCTGTTATTTGGTCAACAAAGAGGATAGAAGATTCTGTCACATAAAAATATACACAAGGGGTGACATTGGGGTGCAATACCATAACCCCCCATAAACCATACAAAATTAATTTCTATTGAATTGAGCATATGCAAAATAAAAATTAAATATCGACAATATTTCCATTATTGTTTTGTATTTAAAAATGCCAGTCAAGGAACTTCCATCTGGCTACAGGCCTGGGTCAGTTGCGATCACCATCCTGTCAGTGGTCAGATTGAAGGTTGGCTGGACCGCACCTCATCAAAGAGTGAAAGGAGTGACCTCATCAAGCAGGGACAGGGAAAAGGGGAAGGCTTTGGGCTGAGACTGGGGTGTAACCTCATCAAGCGTGGACAGACAGGGCAGACATGATAGATGTCAACACTGAAGACGTGCGTTAGTGTGTCTGTGTGTGTGTGCATAAAGTCCATTCAGCTAATGTTCATGTACTCTGTTGCAGCCAAATACTGTGTGAGCACACGTGTATCCTCCCTGTCCAGCTTCCATCCTACATCAAAGACGTCTCTGTCTGTCTCATGCACAAACACACTGGCGACAAAATCTTTCTGTCTTTCAAAGGAAAGACAACGTTCAATTGCGTGTATCAATCCACCTGTTTTTGATCACATCTTCAATTTGTTTGGTAAAAAAACAAAACAGTCAAACTATCAGAGATTCAGGAGAAATAAAGACTTTAAGAAGTTTTTACACTGGGCAGTGGTGGAAAGGTTAGTGTACTGATAAAGTGGAGATGTAACGAAGGGGGGCCGACAGACTGATGGACAGAGAAAACGTCAAATACATAGTATGTTTGGGTATCTAACAATAAAACATTAATAATTTAATAATTTTATCACCACTGCAGTATTTTCTCACTTCCTCTTGACCTTATAATCTCTCTGAACCTCACTGCGCCCTCCCTCCTTCTCATCCTCAGGTTTTGATATATTCCCAGGGATAAATTAGAACTGGGATGTAATTATATACAGAGTGAGTTTGCTTGGGTAAGAAAGCAATGAGTGTGTGTGTATGTGTGTGCAAGTAGGTGTCTCGCTGCATGTGTGTCTGTATAAAACAGTATTTTGTATTGAAATAGGTGACTTCGGAGAGGTGCGCTCCTTTAATTACGCCACTCTCAAACAGAACATGAGTGGGATATTCCACTGGGATTAGTCGTCTCTCAATGCTGTCTCTTTGTTAACACACATAACAGACACGCATACTGAGACACAACTGTGTGGCTGCCAAAAAAGCCCCTCTCTCCAATAGTTCAACACTCAATTTATTCAAACTGAGGTGCGAGCCAAGTGAATAATTCCACTACTAATAAAGACGGTAAGAGAGAGTGTGCGTACAGAGGACATGAAGGGGGGAAAGGGATAAAACAGCAAAGGTAGAAGAGGGGGGAGTAAGAAAGAAAACCTACAGGAAGAAATTTGATTTTCAAGGACACCAAAATGTGAAATCTAGCCAATTGACAGTTTCGAACTGGTGAGCATGGATATTTGATTTGTAGCCAGTTGTGTTTATGTGTGCAGGCTACAAACAGTAGGTCGGTTAAATAGACTTCATTAATGTTTCAACAAGCATAAACGCAATATTAGAATATGTCAGCTGATAAGTAACAAAACATTTCGATACAGAAATGCTGTTTGAGGTGATTTAGAAACACCATTGCATAGTTTGATCACCAGAGGAAAAAGTTCATTTTTCATAAAAAAAATAAAAAAGGAATCTTTTCTTTTAAATATTTGGGGATGACAAAACAATCTCAGCACGAGGTCCATTGCAGCTTTCAATCATATCAAACAATCTTCCTCAGAAGATGGAGTTTGACCAGTTGTTGTTTAACTTAAGAGGTTAAAATCACCATTGTTTAAGCACTATTAAAACTTTGCTTAACAGTATAATATTAAAGGAACTTTCAAAACCCGTCTCAACCTGCTGTCTGGCTACTGGTCACACTCACCGTTGACACTAATAAAAGAGTGGCAGTTACTGCATCAGCTATACTTCTCTGTCCATTTAAAGAGAGCCCATAGCAACAGCCTAGTTATCCAACCATCAGAGCAAAAAGACAAACAAACCACAGCCGCAATCACAAAGCACACGTCAAAACGGCTACAATCACAAACAAAGGAGCAATTGACTAACACCATTACATCAAAATTTACTTACCAATTTTACTTGTGATGTGAGAAGGACATGATGACAAAAGCGACAAATTCCAAATCTACGCTAATCGATTAGATCCCCAAATAACCAAAATCACCGGAGCGCTACAGTTAAAATGTCTTCCTTCCATGTTTTACTCTTTTGAATCACCAAAACACAGCCAAAACAGTCGTAACCTACTAGACTTTCATGTGTCTGTGTAGATCAGAAGAGGGAGGGGCAGGGCGGACAATGAATACTGTTGTCAGAGTCCAGAGATGTGATGAGAGTGTGGTCAGATTAGCAAGCAAGACTAGAAATAAAGGCCAGTTTAATACAGAATCACAAATAAGTAATAAAAACTCAACTGCGACATTTTAATATCAATTCACAAAGTGGCACACAAGTAAATAAACAGAGCTACGGTTGCGATTCCAAAGCATTGAGGGATGCTGCTAATTCGGACACAATAAATATTCCTTTACATTCCCACATTTTCCCTGCAAATTGTTGTAGAATATGATTAGCCCAGATCTCTAAGTATAATTTCCCAAATTCTGAAAAAGAAGCAATATGACTTAGATACAAGTCCCATGCTTGTCAGCTGTTGCCACCAATATGAACAGCTTCATTCAAATTGATATTCATCATTCTGCTGTTTTGCCTGTTGCTACTTATATGACCGTCTGTGCTGTAAAATGGTGAAAATTAGCTAATTTGTTATACTAGATGGATGGTGTTATTCCATCCAAAGAGTAAAGGGGACTGAAATAGTCCACACTGGAAGACACACAGAACATAAACACACTCCACTTCATCTGTGTCTGTGTCTAATGACGTGTGTGAGTAATTACTTTAAAGCCCATGTGTGCTGGTGTTTAAGTGTCTGTGCTCATGTATGTTTTTATCCGGGCCTTTGTCTGTGTCTGTGCCTGCAATGAGTGTGTTTAATGGTGTGTGTGGAAATAATCACTTAATCGTCGCGCTGCCTCCATTTGAGAAGGGTGTGCGTGTGTGTCTTGGTGCTGTGTTTTCACTGTAAAATAAGCTAAAAAATGCAGACATGAGTGGGAAGAAGAAAGAGAGAAAATTAAAACAGTGAAAATGATTGGTGAGAGGAAGGGAAGAGAGGGACTACAAGTGGAGGGAAGGGGGGAGAGAAGGCAAGGTGCAGAGACTGTGTACTCCCTGTACACGAGCAGAAAGAAAGACCTCTACCCTTTATCTCTCTCTCTCTCTCTAATTCTCCACAATAACCCTTCCTTCCAATGTTGCTCTCCAAACCGTCGACCTGTGAATTTATAGTTGGCCCAATGATTGCTTCTCGGGCCATGATGGCTGTAAATTGCTTTGCCATTTGGTAAATGTTGGCAGTTAGAAGGTATACAAGTAATTATTTCCGCTTGTGCTGATTGAGACATAATTCCAAGACGAGGCCCTGGAAAAATGACAGCATTTCGAAACAACTCCGTTTTAATTTCCCAGCATTCCTAATTAGAATCTGTATGAACATGGGGAGTTTTTTATGTGGTTTCCTCCAATGGGGCCAGAAATAATTAAACTGTCAAGGGGAAATAAATACGTATAAACAAGGCATAATTTTTACAGCGTGCAGCACCTTGTCAGGCCATGACTTTTTGTGAAGAAAAACAATGGGGGGAACAATGCAGGGGCATAGAGGACACACTGAAAGCACACACACACACACACACACAGCAAAATACATACAGTATCAATAAATACAGACTTACTCTTATATCCTATGGATCATACCTTCATAAAAGGACATAACATTTTAGTTCTGGGGTTTGTGCAAAAAAAAAAAAGAGCAGGTATTCCTAATGTAAGGTAAAAATCATGTCCTTTTTTTGAGAGAAAATTAAGTTTTGAGAATTGAATGACAACATCAAAATGATCATCTGTGCTAATCCTTAAGAGAACTTGTACTCACATGTTAATACAGTAGCTGAGATCTCACGTAGTCTGTCTTTCAACCACCAAAGAGAGCGAGCGAGCATGGAAGTGATCGAGTGAGAGAGCAAGAGAGGTAGAGAGAGATTTCTTCTTACAATCAACATTTGCTTAATGGCTACAGTACTCTGACACTGAACACCACTTCAATGACAGCGACAACGACTAACGTAGCAGATTTGCAAGATGCATGTAAAGCACACTTCACAGGAGCTCTCTGTTCAGCACTGTATCCACAACACCACCCAAAAGACCAGCAGTGTAATAACAGTACTACCTTTAACAGGCGACAAAGCACAAAATATACTCATTTTTCTTACTGCTCTCCCTCAGTAACCTTTCACTTGAACTTGTGTTAATTAAATTCATTTACGTTATTCCTGTTGTTTACCTATTTGCAGCAGTCTTGGCCCAGACACCATTTACTGAAGTCATTGTATAAGCGATGACATAAATACGGTATTACATAGCGCATCGAAAGACAAACCTGTATTGTACACCAGCATGTGTAGTAAAAACAGCAGAAGTCTCAGTCGAACTATGGTTTTGTGAGTCACCCTACCAGTCCTTGAGCCTTAGCAGCACTGGGTGGATTAGAGGTGGTTGTATCTCTTGTGCAGACTCAGAGTGAGCTCACACTGATAGGGAGACCTAATGGAGATGCATTCGAACTAGAGTTACTCAATTACAATCTGACATCAGCTTGTAGACCCAAGCTTTGCTGAATGCACACGAACACACACACACACACACACACACACACTCACAGGGTAAGCGGTTAACACACTACAGCCTAAATGAATCTCGTAACACAGCAGATATCACAGGCTTCATCAGGCTCTCAGTGAAAGTGGTATCAGACCGAAAGTATATATTCTGGTGTAACCTGGTAATTCCATTTACCCACCAAGCGTTTAGCTGACATTTTTATCTAGTGTGTGGAACAATAAATTGTACAAATTGCTTAAAATCCTGTTTTTTTTTTGCCAGCACACATGCAACCAGGCAAGTACAAGAGGCACCACACCAGCATGGTGGCCTGTATTGGCTGATACAGAAAGGAAGGTCCTGGTGGGATCCGTTATCAAGCCAGCAAAGCTAAATATGTGCTTTACTTAGTGACACAACAGAGTCAACTTTCTACCTCATATAACACCATATCCTTACGGCTATTATCAATACAGATCATTTAAGTTGACATGTCAAAATTTGTTTTCTTAAATAAACTGAAATTTGTATTGTAATACCCTAACACACTTTGGACTAGGCTTCTTTAAAAAAAAGTAAATGTATGGTCTGATTATTAATTAGAAATTATTATTTGCCATGTGTTTTTGATTTTGTTGAATGAAAAAATTCAAAGGGACTTTTCTGCTTACATCGTAACAGCCACTATTACAGGTTGTGAGAGCTGAGTCTTGAGTGTGCAGACACACGCATACACATGTACTCTACATGCCTCCACAGACTAAGGTCAATGGTGGGCTCAGATACAAATGATTCTCATCTAATATTAATAGGATATGCTAAACGGTAACACAGAGGCAGCACAGAACAGAACAGCATTTCTGAGTGAGTATGTGTGTGTGTACACACGCATGTATTTTCCTGTCGTGCATAAAGACGAATGCCACTGGGACTGAAATAAAATTCAAGAATAATAGATCTCACCATGTTAACATTCTGGAACAATATAAGTATGCATGTTAATATATTGGAAATGTGCTCCCTATGAAAACAATCCAGCCAACCAATAATAACACTGACCAAAGAAAACGGTCATGCTTTTTCATTCAAACACTTGAAACAACCTTAAAGTCTAAATAAAGTAAATTAAATGTTTCGTTTTGTTCTGACAGGTGACAGACGTCTTGTGGCCCTGTGATTAATAAATATTGTCATTTCCAAAGCAAAGGTGGAAGGAGCCTGATGCTGTTATGGCGCTGCAAGAATTCTTAAAGGAGGAGGTCAGGGTGGATGACCCAGGCTGGATGGTCCAGCTTTGGTACCTGAGAGCAGTGCTCAAAGAGTCATATAAATCAACAGGCAACAGGCATTTTTAACAACAATGTCGACCCATATGAAAATGCTGGGTTGTTTTAGTATCAAAGTCAAATGACCTATTTTTCTAGGTAGGATGGAGGGCGTGTTGTGAGTAGTCAACTCTTATTTGCTGAAATGTCAAAAAGTGGAATAACATAACATACCTCTGCCTCCATTTGAGAATTAACTGGCCTTAAAACAATAAACCTGTGTTAACATTCAATAATGATACACTTGCCTTTGAAACAGCATGCTTTTGCAAACTAAAAAGGTGTATACTGAACTTTGTTTTCTTACACATGAATCATAAAATGTGGAAAATAACAATGAATGGATACATTTAGACTCATAAGAGCGGGCCTATTTAAGATTGGTCAGCCATCATATTTGCACTGCTATGCTCATGAAGGTGTTACTGTGTTTCTGTTCAAAGAAAACCATTTAGGCATGTAAAACCTGTATATAAGCATAATGCAATCAAGGAAGCCAAGTGTGCATATGCCTCCTCTCTTTCTATGTCAGTGCTGTGTGTGTGTGTGTTTGTTTGAGTGTATGTGTGTAACAGTCACCCGTTCTTTGAAACAAAAACAACCACTTAGGCATGAACAGCAGCGCTTGGGAGACATCAATATTTCAGTCAGGTGTGTCGAGAGAAAGAGAGAGAGAGAGAGAGAGAGAGAGAGAGAGAGAGAGAGAGAGAGAGAGAAACATGAAAGCAGGAATGAGGGGGGACCCTTGCCATGCTAAGGCATTCCCATGACTGACGGAGAGAGTAAGGCTGTGTGTGTGTGTGTGTGTGTACATGCATGCGTGTTTGCCATTCCCCCATCCTCACCCCACCCCTACACTCACCATTGTGTGTACCACCTCTGTCACCTTTCCTCTAATCAGGAGTTTAAATCAATGACGTTGTCCAAAACTATAATTGCCACTCCTTAAACTGCTTCTCTCGCAATATGCTTTCACCAAGAAACCACTCGGCAGCAGAAATACGCCTCTGCGCGTGTCGGGGTGTGTGTGTGTGTGTGTGTGTGTGTGTGAGCTGGATTAAGAGTATTTTCTCATTACGGCAGTGTCTGAACGAGTAGAAAGTGCTTCTCACATTGTTTTACAGCATCCTGAAACCTCAAAGCTCAGCACCTAGCAGCATAAAATCCTATGGTCCCACACAGATGCCGTAGCTTGGAACTCTGTCGTCACGAATAGCTCATGAGACACACTCATTGCACGTCACTTATCAAACTTTTAAGAATGAGTTATCCCTACGAAGTGGCACATACACAAAAAGGTTTTTGAGACTGATTTGTTGGGACATTGTACCTATACTCAGAATTGGGTTTGGTTTTTGTGAGTCTAGACTCTCAGGGGACACAGGCTCATACAGGACCTGGGGTCCTCTGAAGGACCCACCTTCATAGGCTGTGTCTTTCTGAGGATCCAGCCCCTGAATTTTGATACAGCTCGTGGTCCCTGGCACATGGTAAATGAGCTGCATCCAAAGTGAGCAACCATCTGGAGCAGTTGAGGTTCAGTGTCTTGCTCAAGAACGGTGGGCAGGAGGAGCCAGGAATTGAACCGCCAATCCTACGATTAATAGACAAAAATCTATTGTTATTATAGTTGCTGTTTAAACGTGACAATAAAACTTGCTCTAGAGATTCTGAGACTGGCAACTACCCTGCTTCTGTGTGTGTGTGTGTGTGAGAGAGTGTGTGCTCGGACTTTAGCTGCCAGTCTTTGTTAACCTTGGCTGATGTTCCATTAACCAGAGACAGGAGTTTCCTTAACCTGACAATGCATTGTCGACAGGGAAACGCACAGACACACGAGCAAACTTCTGTAAGATGCACGTACACAAACTGTTTGTCAAGCGAATGAAACAACAATAACTGCTTGCACCTCTATAGAAATAGACCTAGATAGATAGAGATGAATTAAGGTGAAGAAAAAGACGGAGGAGTTGGAAAGGTGAAAATGACAATAGTGGCAAGATGCCTGATTCTTCCTGCCTGTCTAACAAAAAGAGGGACAGCGAGCTGGAAAGAGATGTAGAGAGAGAGAGAGAGAGAGAGAGAGAGAGAGAGAGAGAGAGAG
>JAVQJF010098252.1:0-22432 GCA_036023855.1 Gadopsis marmoratus | reverse complement strand
ACCTCCAAATCAACACAACCAATGCAAAGCATGGGCAATCTGAATCAGCAGCAGTAGTAGTTTTCTGGAACTTACTTACATGGGTTGATAAGACACCGAACAAAATAACTGCTGAACAGCAAACAGCCAAGTCCAACGCAGCCTCAACAAAGTTTTTTTTTTTTTTTTTTTTTTTAATAAAGATTGTATTTACATGTAATACAAACAATTGTCATTCAGATTTTTATCCTAAGGCCTAGACGTAATAACACACAACCTGGTGTGTGGCTCATAAAGTATGTGCCCAGTTTGAGTTGAGTAGTTGTGTTGTGCTTTGTTAGAACGTTTAATCCATAATAGGGCTAAAGCAGGTTTTGCTGGCTGAGATTTCACTTGTATTTGATTGTGTGTTGGTTGTGGTTTTCTGGCAGTTTCTGGCAAATGCCACTGGACTGGTCATGGGGGTGAATTCATGAATCCAAAGCTTGTAATTGGTTTAAAGGCAAAATGATGCCCTCCTCATTTACTGTATACAGATTGCATCGTTTTGGCACTTAGTTGTTTTATTAACTCGCACAATAGGCGAGTCTTACCGTAGACAGGCAGCCTTGTTTCTGTACCTTTTGACGGGGAAGTGCCCTGTAGTCGTACTGACTGAAAAGCTGATGTAAGGAGGAAATTATTCTTTTGTTAGAGCAATAAAACCTGTGTTGCTGTTAAATATTTATCTCAGCCAGAGACATGCGTGTCCACTGGGCACCGCTGCTCTTTCACACCCTTATATAAAATGCAGGGCTCACAGGGTTTATGAAACTGTCACTAATCTGTTAGCTCTGTGTCTGCTGTGCAGTCATAAGTCTCCCAGTCCATGATCTTCCCCCCACTCCCACCCCCTCGAAGCAGAGGCACGCAAACAAAGATAACAATGATGGAGTTGAGCTCACTGAAACAATAGACGTATGACTGTTTAATTAAATTCACCAAGGCTGCTTGATCTGTTCAATAATTTTTCTTTAAAAGTGAGAGGCCATTGAAGGCCACCTATTGTTTATCTCACAGACAGACAAAGACCATCCCTTCAAAGTAAGAGCTCAGCTGAAACAATGCAGCCTGATAGTGTACAGCGTATCACGTAGCAGAGGGATGACGACTCTGCTCAGCACAGATAAACCTTCTATCCAATCACTGTCGGTGAGATTACAGAGCAGTGGAAAACGTCTGACAGATTGCTGCACAGCTGTGCTCTGATGGAGTAAAAGTTGTTAAGGGATTCTGTGGTAGGTGTGGTGTGGCCCATGTGGGCTATTTGAGACAACGGTGTTGTCAGCAGGACCAAAGTTGAGACTGGCTCCAGTATTCAAGTCACCCCCCCCCCCCCATCCCACTGTCAATATGGGTGCGCTTAGGACAGGCATGACCTTGCTTAAGTTATCTTTTATGGATGTCCTTTGCTTACACCTCCCTCAGGCATCTGGCGAGAGGTCGTATGTGAAATGACAGCAGCTCAACAAAATAGAAAAGATTTAGATTTAAATCCCTCACTGGAAAAGGCTTATGCTCGCTCAGTGCTGAGGAATACTGACTTTAAAATAGTACAGTTGTTTTGATTGTTCAGGAGTACCTCTGCTTCAGATAGGTCTATATTCTATAGATGCAGAATGAGGCCATAGTAATTAGACTTTTTATAAGCAACTGAATACCTACATAAAGAACCAGTACTGAATACTTAATGTTGTAATTTATATGCCACTGAAATGATGAAGATGATTGAAAGAAAATATTTCAACAATTAATTTTTGCTATTTTTAAAACTAGATTTCGTTTTTCTGAAGTCATGAATTCAGCCAGAAAATTGAAGTGTTTGGGTTTTCAAGTCTCATCTGAGTTTGATTTTCTTGGATGATACGACTGACAGAACAATAACATATCTGGCTCAGGCTTGAAAGCTAGCCTGAATGTTCAAGTTTGAATTGTTCATCTTAAACTTTGGTTTCTGAATGTTATCAATTTGAGCAAATTAAGTTTTTGACTTGACTTGAACTTTAGATCCAAAAATGACCAATTCAATTTGAGCAACTTGAACATAGTGTTTTAAATAATGGACACTTAAAACTTCACTTATCTTAACTTGTTAAAAGAAAAATGTGATTTCAGTTTCACAATCAGGTATTCAGTTGCCTGTTTTTGAATCCATAAAATACATCAATGCATAATTTAAAATAAAATGAGAAAAATCTGCTGCCCTTGTGAGATTCTTAAAAAGTGTTTACATTGAACCAAATCTCAGTAAGCCGCTGGACCTTGCTTGATTCTACCTGACTTGTGATTGTTCTGGATGTCTTTGAGGGCCCACAAACATCATGTTGCTGCAACAACAACAACAACAACAACCCTGACTGACCGCACACAACAACAGAGAATGACACGGAATGGCAACAATCATTTTTGCAACAAGTCAGAAAATTTCTGAATGGCAAGAAAGCAAAGGGAGAGAGAGGAGGGAGGGGGGTAGCTCTGGTAGACCAGAGCTGCCCTGTGTTGCTGGAGCAGGTCCGACTAACGGAGAGTCAAACTGCGGTTTAATTTCGTACAGAATGCATCGCCAGTCGTCTGCTGGACTAGGCTCTAAATGGGAACTCGTTCACTATGGATCTGCTGCCAGGTATTTCACAACTGATTTTAGAAGTTGGTGAAGATGAGAAGCTCATTGTCACAGATTAATGACAAGACGAGAGTCAGTTCTGAGATTGTGTATCAGATAATTGTGCCAGTTAAGAGTGATGTAACCATGTTTTTATTTCAGTGTGACATATTTGATTTCCCTTTAGCTGATTTTACACGACTTTCTAGCACGACATGTGTGGAAATATGGAACATGGCAACAGTCGCTCATGCTGAAGAAAAGCTATGTAGGTCTGTGACTGGCCGGTTTTTTTTTTTTGGGTGGAAGCTGCGTCAGCCAGGCTATGCAAACATTGTCTCACTGTGACCACTGTGGACCCCCCCTCTCCTGGCTGATTTGTGAGTCAGCAGAGAAGAGCTGTTTTCTGGAAGAATGTCATGCTAAGTCTGTAGCGGTTTACCATCTCCTGGTTTTAGAGTTTTGTACAGTTCCTGCAGTTTAACCAGCCACTGGACTAAAGGCACAGGGCTTTAGATCACTCAGCAGTTTGAAGGTCTTGTTACCTAAGTTCCTTCTAGTGTTGCACGGTTGTGTAATTATTGTGAAATTGTAGTTCAAATTAGTAGCTTCATGATACATTTTACACAAAGTACAAAAATCTATTCTGTATCTGTCTCAAATTAAGACCACAACTTGTTACGTTTGGTTGTGTCATGCTATATTCAGTGTTTCACTGTTCTTCATGTTCCAGTATTTTCGGATATTGTCACAATGGATCTCAGCCGCAATATCCATCTTTTTTTTTTTTCTTCTTCTAATGAAGTGCTCTGCAACTTCCTGTCACCAATGAATGTGTACAATGACGTGTACAAGTAGTTGCCATGGCAGAATATTTTGGTGTTGCTTTAAATTGGCCTGATATTGTTGAACAACATGCCAAATGAAAATGCTGGGCATTTTAAAGGCATTCAGTTCTAACTTTGACATTAACAAGTTAACCATAGCTAGGTGTTTTTATATTGATTGGTTCTCTGGGTAACGTTCTTCAAATAATTTTTCTAAGCACCTCATGCAGCTGTTCCTTTTTCTTTTGACAGTAGGAATAAAGTTTACTGTTTTTCTTGAAAGGTTGCTGCGAATCTTAGAATTCTTGCAATGTAATATTGTAATTTTTTTCATTATTTAAAATAAATAATAAAAACAAAACTTTAGTACTAATTGAATGTAAATGATGCCAGATAATTAAATAATCGCTGCTTGACGCAGCACCTAGTTGGGTTCACATGTGTCAGTCACGCCAGACATTGAAAAGTGACTCGAGAGGCTAACTTGCATACATTTTTTGATAAAAGTACATAATGTCAACATTAATACCCAAAGTTGCAATTGCAAATGACACATAGCTGGAATGCTACTTTAATATGCCAGGGTGTTTGCAATCTCCCTGTGTCCACACACTGACAAAAGTACGTACACTGACAATATAGGATCATGAAATTGCTTAATCCCGCTAATACTTAAAGTATTTTAGCTACTCAAAGTTGAAATCGTTACAATTACAGATAAAAGAAAAGGCACATTTCATTGCGTGGGTAATTGTCTAATTCAGTTAGTGAAAGAGCTCAAATGGGTATTTTCACCAGAGAATATTGTGTTCTTCTGAATCTGACAGAATAAATGCTAATCTTCTTCTTCTTCTTCTTCTTCTCTAGAGTGTTTGTCAACAGAAGCTTGGCCATGGAGAAGATTAAGTGCTTTGGCTTTGATATGGATTACACTTTAGCAGGTAAATTGAATACACATTAACCTAACTAATCCCCACAAGTGCTGAAACAACAGACAGTCGATGAGTGTAACTTGATGAATCCAGACTGACACAAAGGTTCAGAGACGGTAAATGTATCCATGGAAGCCAATCGCATCAAGATGCACTGATCAAAAAAAGAAGAAAAAACACTTAGTTAATACCAGTGTAGATTTGGATTTTGTGGGTGTATTTGTTTTCTGATTTGTCACCGTTTGAATCTGAAAATCAAACCCCTAGTTGCTGAATCTCCCTCGACCTCGTGTGTTTTGTGTAGGTGTTAAAGTCTACAGAGTCCCGACTATTGGACTCTATATTTGTCTACCCTACCATCCCCCCAGAACTGCAGCTTGTTGTCAACAAATTATTATTTAGGCCAATGCCGGTGACACCTTGAGCACACTTTGATATCAAAACATTAGGCATAGCTCCCTGGTACACAAACTGGACTGCATGGAGATGTTCTACTTTTTCCTACTGACCAGTAACCGGGCCAAAAATATCCAGATTTTTCATGCCACTTTGTTCTGTGACTCAGCTCCGGTTTTTGGTCTCCCCGCTTCTAAAAATAAGTCCTCCCTGACTTTGAAAAGGGGGTCACGTTTGTTTGTTGAGTTCTCCAGCGATGGCCCCCTTGAGAACGGGGATCACTCGTAGTCCCTCTCTGGCTCTGTACTTCTATCCCTGTTCAAAATGCTAGGAGATTTTACGGACGCTCAGCTGTTGACATGGCTCTCTTTATGGGAGCTCATAACCAAGTGTTAATGTTTACTAGAAGTGCAACTATCATGTATCTTTGGAGGGTGTTCAGGTTTTGACCACAGATGTACTTCATCACCTCCGGGGAGCTGGACGTGTCACACGCTGCCTGCTGCTTAACCACATCACCCTGGACGACGGCAGTATTTGTTTTTAGGGGGTGTTAAAGGCACTTAAGATGTTTTTTAAAGTATGTGCTTTAAAAAAAACAAAAAACAATTAGGTGATTTTGTATGTCTTGAAAAGTTGCGTGAGGCAGGTACAAAAAAATATGCCTTGGTTTGTGATTCAGTGGCAGGTGTCCATTTTAAGTTGTGTATCGGGCCGCTCCTGTCAACACTTAGCCCAGCCTATGTTAGCCTGAGCAATCAATACTAATGCTTTACACTATGCCATTGCTCATACCCAGAATGTAACAGTTCAGCTAACTGATGTTTAAACCAAAGGAAGTCACCATATTAGTCAAAAGATGTTTTCTTTGATGTTTTTGAAGTGGCCCTTTTTTTTTTTTTTTTTTTTTTAACATGTCCCGATAAAGGGAAATGTCTGACGTGCTGGTGCCTCATCTGTTATTCTTCTGCAGTATTAATGGACATTGTTTGGCAGGGTTGAGTAATATGACCATTTATAGAGTAATACAATACATATGCCAATCATCAGGGATTCTTCCATACCGTTTACACTGACGGAGCTATCCGGTTTAAAGCTCCGAAAAACTACAAAACATCACAAATGACAAAGTTAAAGTTCAACCCTATTGCTCATAACTGATGAAGAAGCTGATTGAGAAAATATGTTTTCAGGGCCTTTTAGTATCTTGTTAGTGTCTTAAGATCGTTTTGCGCAATGTGACAGATCATGTCATTCATTTGTTGGATTTACATTGGCAGCGACACATTCCTGCGCATTTATTTTATCCATTAAGCTGTTTCTCAATAGAGTTTTCAGACCATTTACTATGTAACCACACATATCGCTGTCACATATACTGTGATAGAGGATTTTCTCTATTCCTTCTGCTGCTATTTCTATGTAGTCACGATACACAGTTCATGCAGTTTTACACCTTTTGTCATTTACACATAACCATGATGGGGGCGGACGCAAGCATAAATCTTATTCAACATTGACATTTTGAGCAATATGTTTATTTGCCACCTTATCAAGTGCAAGAGGTGAAGCTTTATCTGTGCACGAAGGCAGGTAGAACATGGCCCACGATGCTGCTCTTAATTCATCACCCTAGTATATAAAGGTCAACGGCTGGGCTTCTCAATTGCAAGTCGCTAGTGCTGAAACATATACAACTATTACAGTGCGTGCATAGCATATACGTCACTCGTCACCCATTTTGTGAGGCTTTGTATACTAAATCAACATTGTATGAGACAACATTGCCTCATTTGTTCTTTGTGCTCCAAAAGGGAGCAAATGATAGCCTGCAGGAAAGGCTCAAATGCTCAAACACACAATTAGCCCCGGATTACATTGAGGGATACACACAGTTTTGTCCTAGTTTTCCAACAGACTTTTGGCTCGAATGTAGGGCCCCAGGGCTGTGATTAGGTCTTCTCATTTTTCCACAATATTCTCGATAGTGTCATAAATCTGTGACAAAGGCCTACATTTGCTTATTAGTGGCTACAGATAAATTAAGACCATTAAGGCATTGGCTTCTAATATAGATTGCTTTGTGACATGATCCAGATAAAGTCTCTGTGTGAGACACTTAATATGGTTTGGATTTGGTGGTCTATAAGTATAAGAGTGCAGGTTGTTTAGTGTGTGTGTGTGTGAGAGAGAGAGAGGGGTGTACATTACAAGGCTGAGGTGACCTGGCCCATAAATTCTGAAGTAGCGGGAGTATTATTAACTGGCAACAATCTCATCAGAAATACAAAGTAAGAGATCCCTGAAGCTGCTTCTCACCTCAGCCCTAAGTAGATGGGCGTGTGTGTGGGCGTGCATGTGCATACTGACGGCGTGAGAAATGTGAGAAGGGGCTTACAGCAGGGGAGCAAGGGCCCCTATGAAAAAGAAATGCGATAGAGTCAAGGACGCTGCAAACAACAAAACCACTTCAGGTCTGCACACTGCGGCTGTAAACATGAGTTTTTCAATAACATCTGTTCAGAATATTTTCTCTGGTGCCTCATTTACTAAAATATGCAACTTTCTTCCACCATAGGTATGGCTTTTGTGGAAAAACAGATCTACAAATCACTCCACAGACCCAAGAGCTTCAAACATGTGAAATAGTGGGGGAGTATAGAATGACTTTTGAAAAGGATACACTACAGGTCATAGGTGTCATGTGTCCCTGTGGAGTTTTTAAGGAGGGGCTTACGTTTTTGAGAATTAAAATGGGTTTAGTGTCATTAAAGAACACAAACAACAAAATACAGCTAAAGTCATTTGTGATCATGGTTGGTGTCCCCGCCTCCCAACCGCTCAGCCTCAGGCTCACTCTATCGCTCTGGATCTGGCTGTTATTACTTAGTACTGGCTAGTTGTTGTACCTCAAAATAAGATTATCCGCTGATTTACAGACCTCTCTTTCACAATGTAAGTCTATGGGGACAAAGTCTGTTGGGTCCAGTGGGCATGACGTGACGGACCCGGAAGTTGTAATAACACGATTTAGCCACTATGTCAAATTGGCTTCAAAGCCAAAGCCTTTATTTATTTATTTTTAAATAATACTTTTATTAGTCCCTCAATGGGGAAATTGCAAATACACTGAGCGTTTTGCATTTTAAACTCTTAATAAATAATAACATAAGATGTTTTTTTTCTCCCCTCAAACTTCACCTTTTGATTTTTGCTTATTTAGATATGAAAATGTAATGTAATAGAAATAGAAGGCCTGACAATAGTCTTGTGTAATTTGTATATAACAGAAACATCTTCCTGATCACAAATGACATGCCTGACTCACTTTTATATAGCCTAGAATGAGATGAGGTGAGATTTTATTTTTCCCACAGTAAGTTGTTCCAAAGTCAACATAAGAGAAGAGCTGCCCAGTGAACTAAAGAAAGAGAGCGTGATGATAGCAAAGGTGACTGAGGGTGACAAGTGAGCGAGGCGGAGGAAAGGCAATTTAGTTGGTGCATGCTACTGCTCTGGGCAGAGGGCCCAAACACTCAGTTTGCTGGGAGACCGCAGGGAGTGGGGTGGTGGAGGTTACGTGATTATAATGCAGAAACAGGCTCAGGCTTACAGAGTAGGGCTGTCAACAAAAGGACAAAGCTTTTCTCAAGATTTTCCCGTAACTCAGTGCATATTCATTATGCTTCTGTGTGTAACCCAGCATTAGATGCAGTGCACACTCGCACATTTTGCAGAATAGGACACAGATGTTTGTCCTGTCTATCCAAGCATCATCGGCCAATATTTCTTCCCCTCCAGGGGCCCTCCACCACCCCACTGGGAGTGTAGAAAGCTGGCAACAACACAAGTACATTCTCTGTTTTGTATTTATAACATCTGAAATATTCTTTTCCCAGTGTCAAATGGCATTTTAATTCTCTGCCAGTCTTTTCTTAGCCCAGCATCAATCTGTGTTTTTATTTTCAGCGACCTCTCCTGCCTCGCTTCTGGTTTGGCTCCAGGGTGCATGTCTTGCTCTGGCAGTGACAGGGTGGGGGCACGTTGGTCTCAGCAGGGCTCATTAGAACTGTTGCTGAAAGTTGAGCGGCTTTTCATTTTCACGCCCGATCCTGTTTCTTTGTGGATTTACGTGCAGAACATCGAGGCCCTTGTTGATAGGGAGGAGAGGCAGTGAGTGTGGGGTGGGGTGGGGGGGGGGAGTAAGTACTGTAGAGTGAGAACATGTTGTCTAAATACTGAGATAAGTGGATGAGGAAGCATTAGAAAAGTCAGATGTACGTGTTGCGTGACTCTGTCACCTGTAATGAAACGTTGGTTGCTGTGTATCACAGCTTCTGCCATAGGTCAGGTTCCTTAACTGTATACATACTACGGTGTTTTATGTGAATTTGACATGCATGCCAGGAGCTCTACGAGCCCTCCTGTCAGCCAGACTCCAGTTTAATAGCTGGTTAACCAGGTAGTTATCTTCCAAGGAAATGTATCACTGTGGACTTTTCATTCTTCTGGACATATGCAGGCGCCACGGTGGTGCAGTGGTTAGCACTGTCGCACAGGAGGTAGAGCGGGCTATCCTCTGGGTTTGCAGTTCGATGCTCCTTTTCCTGTCCACAAGTGTTGTTGTTAAAAACAAATCTGTGGCTTCTATTGTAGATTAGTTACCAAACTGCATCCTTTGTTATTGGAGTAGAATTCTGTAAACTGTCTTGTATGTGTGTGTGTGTTTCATTTCTAGTGTACAAATCACCAGAGTACGAGTCACTAGGTTTTGAGCTCACAGTGGAGCGGCTGGTTTCCATTGGCTACCCCCAGGAGCTGCTCAGCTTTGTCTATGACCCATCCTTTCCCACCAGGTCAGACCAATCACACCTCACCACACAGACACATTGTGACGATGACTGTCAGGTTAATGACCTGCTCATTCTGTTGCCTCATCTCTTATCATTTTAGTCCCTTTAACCCTCTAAGCTCAGTGGCCATGGCTAGTATATGGGGGAAAAAAACCCATAACCTCTTCAAAGTTCAATTCCACTCTGAACGTGTTGGGTGGGAAAATAACTCTGTCTATCCTGATATCTGTACTCGTATCACAAATAGTAAGTTAAAATGCCAGATGCTAGCTTAATTCTGTATTGTAGACATACAATCACTTATTTGCTCCTACTTTCAGGGGCCTTGTGTTTGACACCATGTATGGAAACCTGTTGAAGGTTGACGCCTATGGTAATATCCTGGTCTGTGTCCATGGATTCAACTTCCTTCGAGGGTGAGTGTTTCCACCCTGCCACCCCCTTACGCTGCATGGATCTCTGAAAAAGAAGTTAATTATACTGTATAATGTCAAACTTGTATATGTGTCTACATACGGTAGGTGTGATCACAAGGAACTAAAAGTTAATATTTTTGTCTTGTGTCTTCTCTCCTCTTCCCAGCCCTGAGATCCGTGAACGGTATCCGAACAAATTCATCCAGAGAGATGACACAGAGCGCTTTTATATCCTTAACACACTCTTCAACCTGCCAGGTAAGGTCTCTGAACGCTGAGGAGAATACCATGGGACTGTTAAAGAGTTTGATCGCTGACGAATTCTCCCCGTCTTTCTGGGGTTTTTTTCTTCAGAGACCTACCTCTTTGCTTGCCTTGTGGATTTCTTCTCCAACTGTGACAGATACACAAGGTAAGGAACTGTTAATAATACTATCTGTCATGCAACAAGTTTCTGGGCACCGCATGGTGACACAAAGACAGTTGCAAGCCAAACTGGATCAAGAGCAAGCCCTACAGCATGGGACGGTCCAGGTGTCTCGACTGCTAATCTAAGCTAATTCAATCAAATGGGAGTTTAGTCAAAGACCCCTTCTTTTTCTATAACAACAATGATTTATTAATCTGTTCTACTAATTGTAGAAAAGCATGCCTTCTTATCAGAATGAGAGAGGAATGAGAAATGTTCTCACATCCTTTTTTACAGATAATGAAATCTTGGTGTAGCTATATAAGAAATGTTTTAAAATTTTACTGTAAGGAGATACGTTTTTAGATGGCCTATACATTTGTTGAGAATGTAATCTGGAATGGCTGCATGTCCGTTGTCCTCTGAAACCTGGTTGTTGGTCTTTTAGGGGGAGAATGCTTTCCTGTTTGGCTGGAGACCCCTCCAACAAGGGAAGGCTATCCCATTTAAAAGCAAACAAAAAACAAATGTCATGTTTTTGAAAACCTTCTGTAAAGATGTGGCCTGTCCGACGGCTGTGTACGTGTGTGTCTCTGCTCCTCTCCCCCAGCTGTGAAACTGGCTTCAAAAATGGTGACCTCTTCATGTCCTATAAGAGCATGTTCCAGGACGTCCGCGACGCCGTCGACTGGGTCCATTTCAAGGTAAGACACCTTTTGATGGTTGTGATTTTAACCTCAGTATGTCAGTTATTAATCTGACAATATTTCAAGGTCTCTTTCACACCTGTAGTTGAATTGGTTCAGTTGGTCCGGATCTAAGATAAGGGGGGGAGATTATTCCAAAGTCTGGGTGCTAGGGTGGCAAAAGGACAGTCGCCTTTGGTTTTGAGTTTTACTCGTGTTACAGCCAACAGGTATTTTGTTAGATGACCTAAGTGGATGCTGAGTGGTATACGGTTTTAGTAGCTCAGACATGTAAGCAGGAGCTAAGCCATAGTAGTGCCTTTAAAATAATCTTAAAATCAATACTGAACTTCACTGGGTCATTCTTCAACGTTTTTTTTGTGTTTGTTTTTTTTGGAAGGGGGGCACTGCTCAAATGAACTAGTAGGACACAAGCTCAACACACTTCTGCCTGAACTCCGTTTCACTTTCTTATTTATCAGGGAAAATCCATGCTCTGATGTGCATATGTGTTACCATGATTACCGCATGATCTTGCATAGATATCAGCTATAAAGTACCTCGCCTATATTCTTAACAGTTTACGATCAATCGATGGATTTAATAGTAGTTATGTTTTTGTAAGACAAACCAACTACCGCAGAGTTAATTGAAAACCTTCACACGTGGCTGAACAAAGCCAACATAATGGGGAAACGCAGCAGAATTGGATTGAACCAAACCCAACGGGTAAGGCGTGAAAGCGATTTATGACATTTGGTAGAAATTCAGCCGATTTCAAGGCAACTTGCCAAGGGGAAAGATAACCGGATGATGGCAATAGACCAAAGGCCAGGGAGTCATCCAAGTCGTAAATAGTGTCCCTCTGGGGCTCTTTATTTCCAAGATACTCAAAACAGCATTTCCAAAAAAAACATCTGTGGTGGACATGCAGTAAGTTGTTGTCAGGCCCATGGAATCAAATATTTGTTACATAAGATATAATTTATATTGCATTGAATTTTTTTTTTTATGTATTTTTTATTTGTATCACATGTGTGCAGGGTACTCTGAAGGAGAAGACGGTTGAGAACTTGGAGAAGTATGTAGTGAAAGATGTAAGTAGTTTGTATTCATCATGGATGCTACAAGAGTACTGTGTTAGAGCACACACACACACTGTCACACATTTTTGTTTCATTCTGTGAAGAGGCTGGTTTCTAAAGATGCTTAGAGCTTTAGTCTTTTCCCTTCTTTGCTTCTTCTCTGTTCCCACCAGGGGAAGCTGCCTCTTCTCCTCAGCCGAATGAATGAAGTCGCCAAGGTTTTCTTGGCTACCAACAGTGACTACAAATACACCTATGTGAGTACAGGAATGCAGTCATGGTCAGGGCTGCACTTCTTAGGGCAACACAGTAATAAAGGCATTTAGAAATTGCAATAAGATGACGATGAGTTAATGCTGAGATCCGTTTCTTAGAGTTTCTACCAATCTGCTGGCGGCACTAACATCTGTATTGAATGTACACTGATGCGTTTGATTTGACTGAATGTGTGTGTTGTGTTCTCACAGAAAATCATGAACTACCTGTTTGACTTCCCCCATGGCCCGAAGGTAAAAAACACAGCTTTTTCTTTCCCTTTCCTTTGATCACATTTTGAAATGGGTTGAATATTCAGGCAACGGTGAAAGACGTGTGTGTGTGTGTGTGTGTGTGTGTGTGTGTCCCCCCACCACAGCCTGGTACCTCCCACCGGCCCTGGCAGTCCTACTTTGATCTGATCCTGGTGGACGCCAGGAAGCCGCTGTTCTTCGGAGAGGGTACGGTGCTCAGACAAGTGGACACGGTGAGCAGACACGGAACCCATAGCTGTGACAGAGAAGATGTCGCTAACAGCTCCACCACACGTGAACGTATTGCAGCCCAGTGGCATGTCGGCTCCTACATGCATGTAGAAGAATCAATTTATTCCATGTGCAGAAGGTGACAAAATGTGACAAAAAACAGTGCATGTTTCAGAATGTTCTGACGATGGTTGTGTGACTGAAACTTTCAAATTTGTCACATTACATTACATTTTGTTGCCTTTTCACATAAATTGATTCTTTGTTTTGCATCTGAATAGCCTCCGTTGGTTTGTTTTTGTTAGTGCATTTTTTCATCTTATGGGACTGTTTACCTTGGCTACATACTTCTTAAAAATCCTGCACTCTGTTTCTGTAGTTCACATTCGTTTGTCATGACATATCGTTCAAATACACAGCTACACATATTTTGTTGAGATTTTGAGAGCTCCTCCTCTGATTCAGCTTCACTTGCACTTGAACTCGGAGTGGAGAAGGCTGAATTGATGTAAAATGGCTTCAAAATCTCTTGTCACAAACACAGCCTTTGTTTGCCATCACAGCAGGTATTTTTAGGTGGATTAATTTTTAAAAAATTACAAGAGCGTTTTTAAAAAGTAATAGCGTACGGCATGAATTGCTTAGCAACTGGAGAAATTGTAGCCGGTTACAGATAGTGAATATGTTCTACCTTTTAAAGACAGATATTGTCTTTAAGTTAAAGATGAGCATTTTTGCAGGTGGAACAGCAGAGCTTGCAGAGCTTGCAGAGCTTGCAGAGCATATAACTACTTGGAAATGCAGCTTTCAATGTTTACCAAACCTAAGTGTATTCCACAGCCTTTTAAAAATACACTCTCTGCATGTGTAAATGTGCTCTAGGATATGGTGACATTCGTGTCTATGAACCTGCCTCTGTTAGTGTTTAGCTCTATGATTGTGCCAATCTGATGTATGTTTTCCTCATTTCAGACAACAGGACGTTTAAAGATAGGAACCTACACAGGACCTCTGCAGCATGGTATAGTCTACTCTGGAGGTAAGGCTCCCATTCTTTTAGTATTGAGTCGTCTGTAGTGAAAGATGTTTCAGAAATTTTAATGTCACGTCTTCCTCCTTTTAGGTTCTTCAGACATTGTGTGCGACCTGCTGGGGGCCAAGGGGAAGGACATAGTCTACATCGGGGACCATATCTTTGGAGACATCCTCAAGTCCAAGAAACGTCAAGGCTGGAGGACGTTCCTGGTTATACCCGAGCTGGCCCAGGAGCTGCACGTGTGGACCGACAAGAGCTGTGAGTCTGTAGATAAACGCAGGCACACAGTGACATGTGGAAATATCAGTTAGACTGGCATTTCTATTTACATGTTTGTAGCTGCATTCAGACTTCCAAGCATAGAGCTATCTAACAATGCACATGCACTATAAATCTATACAACAACGTGCACATGAGTAGCAAGGAGACCGACATTCAGCCTCCCCTTGTGTTTTCCAGCGTTATTTGAGGAACTGCAGGGCCTGGACATTTTCTTGGCTGAACTCTACAAGTAAGTTGTGACCTTTTTTAACTTCTTTTGTCCCCTCCCTTCACCGTATCCCACCCTCCCTTCCCATCGCCGTCTCTTCTGCCAGATCAGCTGCTCTTTGCCCTCAGCAGTAACAGCGCCTGCTTGCATGCATGGGAGCGAGCAACAGGGTTAATAGGGTGAAGTCTAAAGGGGTCGGCTATCGCAGGCCGGCCCTGATAACAGCGTTCGCTGATGTTATTTATAGCCTGGCACGACTCGCTGTTGCGCCACCTCGTCTTTACCTTTCAGCAGACTGATGTCAACATTGCCCCCTCCCCCACTCTTCCTCACCCTCATCGTCTTTCTCCCCGTCCTTCCTCAGACATCTGGACAGCAGCAGTAATGAGAGACCAGACATCAGCACTATTCAAAGAAGAGTCAAGGTACGGCTCACCTCTGTTCCTACGACAACAAGAGACCTTCCCACATGCTTTTAATACTGGCTGCCAGAGATGGCTTAGTTATCAATGCCCTTATTTAAAGTATGTTTAGTGCAGATAATGTGTCTACTATAGTCTAATAATTAACAATAATCCACCTCATTGTTCTCTCAGTGCCTGCTGAGGTAATATCCAATTCAGTTGTATCAATAAACAACCACACTGACCGAGACACTATACTTCTTAGGGTCAGGATAGTAAATCCTTTCAGAAGTGGGTAAACATCCTTTTTTCGGCATGATTTTTCTGCCTCACCGGTGTCTTCTTTTCTCCCTCTTGCCTTTTTAGAAAGTGACACACGACATGGACATGTGCTACGGCATGATGGGTAGCCTCTTCCGCAGCGGCTCCAGACAGACCTTGTTCGCCTCTCAGGTGATGCGCTACGCCGACTTGTACGCAGCCTCCTTCATCAACCTGCTGTACTACCCCTTCAGCTACCTCTTCAGAGCTGCACACGTACTGGTGAGAATCTGAATGTAAACCACACACTCAAAGCTTAGGGCTCACACCACGTCTTCATTTCACTGATACAGAAATGAAAGTCGTGTGTCATAACACTTTGGATCCTTAAGCAAATTGAGTCTCTAAACAAATTGAGAGATCAAGTTTGCAAATGAACAACACCTGGGAGTGCTTGAGGCTAGTGGCGTGAGGCTACATTAGCTACATTAGCTGCAAAACATTTGTGGAGTATTCTTTAATACGAGGAGATGTAAAAGACATTGTAATCATTTTTGGAGGCTTACCAAATGGTGGATATTTCTGTTGGTTTTGCTAAGGTCAATCTGGGAGTGATTAAAGCTTCTTTAGGAAACCGAGAGAGAGCATTTCTGGGTTTATAATCTCTAAAGTTTACATCCGAGGGGAGAGAATGAAGAGTTTAGCATTTACCTGTTCTGTAAAACGCCCTGATGGAAGCCCTCTGCGGAATCCAAGCTAATTAAAGAGCAGCCTCTTCCTGTATGTCAGCTAGTGTCGCCAAGCTGTTTTTCCTCCTTCCTCCTCCCTAGATGCCCCATGAGTCGACGGTGGAGCACACCCACGTGGACATTGATGCAGAGTCGCCACTGGCCACACGCAACCGCACCCACTGCAGCGACTGCAAGGACCTGGAGTGCAAACGCAGCCAGCTGACCCGCTCCTTCAGCGAGATCAAACCTCCCAACCTGTTCCCCCAGACTCCCCAGGAGATCACTCACTGCCACGATGAGGATGATGATGAGGAGGAGGAGGAAGAGGAGGAGTAATAAGCTGGACATAGAGATGAACACCACGTTCCTGTTCCTGCCTTCTTATGTTTCCCACACATACTGGAGATTTGTGAGGAAAGTAAAAAGGACCAGTAGCGAGACGGTTCATATGACTGTCAGACTGTATGCATGCTTGGTCCTCTAAAACCCAACTGTTCCTAAAACAATGTATGTTTTTTTTATTTTTTATTTAATTGATCTAATAAGATTTCTATACCATTTTCCCCATCAGACAGTCAGAACCTATAATGTTTTATAAGCTGACTTTTAAGACCTGCTGGTGGATGAAATGGATGCACCCATCTCACAAATGGATAACAGTCATTTACTGTTAAATCCATCAGACATGGCCAGTAAACTGTAGTGTGAATCCTAAGAGACTAGCCTTACAGACACAGTATGCACATTCTAATCGGACAAAAAACCCTTTTGCATTGAGTCGAAAAAAGATGCTTGTGTTGTATTGTGACTTTTTTTAAATTTTATTTTATGCAACATGGGATCAACGTTCGGTTTTTCATCTGTTTAGCAACATTTAGTCTGTTTTCTTGTCATTATAGAGGGGTTTTATGTTCTAACTAGTATGTAAGGGTGTGTGTTTCTCTGTGTGAGCAGACTCACTCAGACTGCAGCACTCTGAGTCATGGTAAGCTAACAATCCAATCCATTGTACTAAACTGAAGCACAGGAGCACTGAAGCACAAGTCGGCGTTAAACCAATCGATAACCAGATGCATTTTTTTTTTTTTTTGTTTGAAGTTTGGTTGAGAGAACATGATGCGTGGTACACGAGTGGTTCTTGAACTGGTATTTGGTTACCAAGCAACAATGATGACTGTAACCCTATTTTATGCAGATAGACTCTATGACAACCACAGTAGTGTTTCTGCAAATAGCATTCAGGTTGAATGGTTTAATGCCACCAGCAGCTAACATGCAGTATTTTTTTGTTCCACTTTTAATTTAGAAGATGAAACTTGAGAATTGTATTTGAATAATTTAATACAAGACTGTACTTGGAGGTGTGTGTAGTGATCTTTGTCAGGTTTGTAACAGGAGCTTGAAAGTAGCCTCAGTATGCAAGGATTTAGGACGTACAGTATAAAGTTCTACCTAGCTACAGACCGTGTTTAGCTTGCTTCGTTTATCTCCTTGCTTTTTGGGGGGGGGGTTGGCTTGGTGTCTGAACACTGTGAAGTGACCATTTCACTATAGAGTTGATCTTCATCCAAACATAAAAGCCAAATGATTCCTTCATGTTTCCACATTGTTTTTGTTCGATTGAGGTTTGAATGGCGCTCCCTTAACTGCGTCATCTCTTCTCTTGCAACGCTTTAATGGCAAGAATTAGCACCACCAGCTGCTTGTCTCCATAAACCAACGCCTAATATTTGCAAAACAGCAGTAAATGGAAACATGCATTCATTTCCATCATTTGCATTCAATCCATTTTCTTTGTCTGATTGTCCCAAAATGTCTTTAAAATATGTGCTGAATTTGGTTGGAATGTTCAACTGTTGTTAAATCCTGATTGGTATCCTGACAGTATGTGACATCAGCTTTTCCCAACGGAGCCCCGCCCACTTCAAACTAGTGGGAAGAGCAGAACGGAAAACTCCGATGTCTCTCATGTGAAGTAACAAAAAGCGTTGAGCTGACGGAGATTTCAGAGCCTTTAAGTTGGGCATCACTGGCACGTCCACGCGTGTCCACATGCATCAGTGTTAGTGTGCAGAACAAACACCAAGAGAGCTGCCTGAATATCAAACTTGGTGACTTGCTCATTTCTTCCCTTGTCCTGTGTGTTAACCTTCCTCACCCTTTTTATATTTGGTCTCGACGTGTTGTATCAGCCGTCTAAGTGCTGATTTTAGGCCACAAAAGGGAAGGAACATGCCGTCTACTTTCTTGCATCGTTTTTTCGTTTTTGACTTGATGTGGTGTGGAGAAAAGCGAACGTGTATTACTGTGATGATTTGTCGGATAAAACCAAAAGGAATGTTTGCATTCTCAATTTTGATTTTGTTTCCTGAACATAGAATAACTTGATACGCTACAAAGGGGCAGCTGCATCACTAATCGGAAATAGTCGACTGTCTTTTCTTTGCATAAGTTGCATATGCATGTGAAAATAACAAGCATATCCGTTCTGCCAAGGTGCATATGGTAGCATTGGTTTCACTTCTTTTGTGGACTGCATCATTTTAGGAAAAGCGTTTTTTGAAATGTTTTGTCTTTGTAGTTTACACAGGGCCAAAAAAAGAAAAATTGCAAACCTGTACACAAAAAAGTCAAAATGTACTATGAAGGCAAATGTGAATAGCATGTTAAGTACCGTAACACAAATGTTCCTTGTAATCAACACCATATAGTTATTGTTATTTTTCTAAGCTAGTGTTTTTAAATGGTCTTGGTTTACAGAACTGTAAATAGACATTTCTGTTTACTTTTCTTTTTTCCAAATAACTTTGTTTTTTCTTTCTCTTTTTTTTTTTTTTTTTAACTTTTATAGAGTTTCACAGAAGCCTGTCGCTCAGACTTTGAACTAAAGCCTGGCAGACATGTTACAGTGCTTTTAGAAGATTTCTATCCATTGTTGTGATGCATCCACATTAACACCAGGTGCCAAAACAGTCACCTTTCATTTTCTAAACTATTGTCATCTTTTGTTTTTATGCATATCAATTCATGTTCTCCCAAATTGTGTTTTTGTTAGTTTTGTTTCCAGAAATTATCCTACAGACTGTACATTGAGGTAAATTACATAAAAATGTAGAATAAAGATAGTTTTTCATAATTTTCTTGGTGTTTATGTCTTATTACTGTGTGAGGCTGGTGGGAAATTCACAGGCTCCAGCTTCACCTTGTGGCTGTTTGTAATATTTTCACTATATAAACTGAACACGGCCCTGCGATTGACTGGCGACCAGTCCAGGGTGTTTCCTGCCTCTCGCCCAATGTTAGCTGGGATTGGCTCCAGCCCCCCCCCTGCGACCCTTCGGGGTAAGCAGTATGGTTAATAAAAAAAAAACTGAACACGGTACCTTAACACGGTACACTTGCATAAATGTGCTTAATCAAGAGACCACAATCAAATTGCTGCTTTCTAACCCGATGCATGGAAATGATGAGAAACGAGGTCAGTGGGGGCCCACGGCTCAGTTGGCCATGGATCGAGAAACATTTGTAATACGGTCAAGCAGTCATGCTGACTAAGCGAAAATGCAAAGGGGAAGAGGCTGTGAATACTTCTAGAAGTTGGTGTTTTCGTGGTCTAAAGGTTCACACACAAGCTAAGATCAAGGACAGTAATGACAAATCACTAATTCTTATTCTGTTCAAACCCAAACAATCTCTCTTCCTATTTCTTTGAGACCGTGTGGAATAAGGTGATGTTTCCAACCTTAAAGCAATATCTTATCGAACGTTTGCCAACATTGGCCACCGTAAGCTGCTGGTCACCAAGTAACTGTTGTTAGTAAGGGGTGCGTTTAATTGCTCATGAATTCAACATAGTGTTATGTCTTCTTCAGACAGTGTCACTTTAAACTACAAGTGCTGCAACACTGCAGAGTGGATTGTTACAAGCGAGTCGTAAAGTGTAATCTGTGGAATTCATTAACTCTGCGTCAGAGTTGAGTGACATTATTATGCAATGCTGTGTGCTGCTGCAGTGTTTCCTGACTCGGCATTTTGCCCCAGTCAGCACGACAAAGGTGCTGTCCTCAATAAAAGATGACCAACACATCCTCTTTTGCATAAATCTATGCTGGATTAAAGTAATGCTATAACTAGTGAGTAACGCAACATATTTTATTTATATTCAGCCGCCTCTTTTTGACAGGCTTCACTGTGTAGTTGCTTTTCTGCAAGTTTAAAGAAAGATTGTAGTCAAAAGTGACAATTACGTGACAATAGTGAATGTTAAAACATAGTGTAATAGTAGCACAAGTATGAAGAGGCATAAAGTCTGCAACCTGACCCAGTGATAGCTCTACAGCAATATCTAAAGGCTGAAGCGAGTGTGACGAAGTGTGTAAGGGTGCATTTTATTGTCTATGAACTCAACTTTGCATTTCTTCACTCAAACCTTACATAGTCTCACTTTAATTGCTATATTTGAGCACACTACATAGTGTGCTTTTATTATTCAGAAGACACTCATATTGTCTGTTCTTCGTGCTAAAGCAAACCGAAAGCCTCGTAAGAAAATGCGTAGAAGCAGCAGAGCTTTAGATAAGAGCACATTGAGCCACCAACTATCTGTCTGTTAATCATTCACTTTTTTATTAAACCACCAGCTGGTGGAGGCAATGGGAATGTTGTCTTCAGGTAGAAGAAGCATTATGGACAGCACATGGGTACAGTAGCAGCATTGGGATGGACAAAAGACCAGTTAAACACAGGCCTGCAAAGCATTCACATAATAATAGATGTGTGATAATCTCTGTTCAGCAGAGGATGAAGTGTTTGAGGAAAAACGATCAGTGTGCAACAGGTTTTTGAAATAGCCCAGTCCCATAACATTCCCCCCCCCCCCCCAGTGTTTCCTGTTGTGCACTTGGCCTTTTTGAAAAGTTTTCATGCTTCACGTTCTCCTGTTAGGCACTGAGATCCACCGGCTTGCAAAGCAAAGCAGCGCATGAATGTCACGAGCACAATCTTACAATCTGACCGTCATTCATTGCTTTATCTCTGGAGTGATTGTCCCTGCAGAGCAGATACGGGGCCTGCTGCATAGGAGCACTTTCAAGTAAACAATAAACAACAGCGAGCACAGCTGCAAACAATGCAGAGAACTCTATGTCTGGTTATACAACTGAGACGCCCCTTGTGGCTGAACAGATGGAAGGGCTGTTTGTCCATGTGTTGCTGTTTTCAGAGGCTGTTACACACACAATGGATCACATGTGGAAACAGCGACCACCAGTGGTTACAAACTGCAACTGAATATTAAAAGAATGGCATTCAGCTTTAGGACACTGATGTCGCCTGTAAGGTGGCATGAAAGTCGCCAGCATACATGATGCATACAATGTTAATGAACAGGCCTGGAAGTGGAACCAAAGTAATTGTGTAGTTAAAGGATTAAAAATCTACGCCCCTACAGATATCAAGTAAACAATTACTCTACACTAAGACTTATGTAGGAACAATTTCAAGCACACGTACAGTATCTTAAAACTCTTTCCTGTCTTTATGAGGTAAAACAATAAGGGCAAGAAGGCACTAAAGCAAAACACAAAACATAAAAAAACAACACACAGACATTTGCACTGGTTTGCTTTCTTGCGGAGAGTTAGACGAGAAGATTGATACCAGTCTTATATCTGTACGCTAAATACGAAGCTTGGGCCAGGAGACGTTAGCACAAAAACAATTAAGAAGCGCTAAAGTTACAAAATAAAGCTTACTAATCACGTTTTTGCACTTTATTTTTTGTACATATGGAACAGACACGATATAACATGCAGCCAAGTTGTGGTTTTACAGGGACTATTTTCTGGCCAGCTGCTGACCGTAGCTTCGTATTCAGCATAGAGATATGACAGTGGTATTGATCGGCTAGCTTTCAGCAAGAAAGAAATTTAGTGTATTTCCCAAAATGTCAAACTGTTCTTTAATTGTGTTCTTGAAATTGTGAAAGAAATAAACAGTGTGTATAGGATAAGATGAAATCGATATATAAATATCTCTATTTAATAGCAGCCAACATTTGTGAAGAATATTTTAGGATTTTGATCTGAATTATTAAACAAGGATTAAAATCTACATTGTGTGGGGAGCCAAAACAAGTCAGGTGTAGTCGCTTTCACATTCACTGCTGTCAAACAACAATAGCCTTTATGAACTGAACCAGCCGGCTATGTTTCGCTGACACAAGCATGCAAGTAACACACATGCGAAGGAAACAAACAAGCAAAAACAAAACGCATCCACACACATAAAACAGTGGAAAAGCATAGCTGTGTATCATTCATGGACATGTTTAATGTCGAGGTTACTTTTTGTGACGTTGATGATGCTCAACATGTTAGATGAGGTCATTAATACTGTGCAATTATCAAGTTTGATTATGCGTAAAATTGGCAAAACAATATAAGACACGTAGCCTCTGCATGCATACAGTAGGTGCCGTGTTGGCGCTTTCACGCTTGGGGGGGGGGGGGGGGGGGGGGGGGGGGGGGGGGGGGGGGGGGGGGGGGG
>JAVQJF010098231.1:0-17117 GCA_036023855.1 Gadopsis marmoratus | reverse complement strand
AACGATGTTACAGGCAGCATAACGTTCTCCACGTCTTCTCGACCCTTTCACGTCTGTCACATGTGCTCAGGGTGAACCTGCTCTCATCTGTGAAAAGCACAGGGCGCCAGTGGCGGACCTGCCACTTCTGGTGTTCTATGGCAAATGCCAATCAAGCTCCACGGTGCCGGGCAGTGAGCACAGGGCCCACCAGAGCATGTCGGCCCCTCAGGCCACCCTCATGAAGTCTGTTTCTGATTGTTTGGTCAGAGACATTCACACCAGTGGTCTGCTGGATGTCATTTTGTAGTGCTCATCCTGTTCCTCCTTGCACAAAGGAGCAGATACCGGTCCTGCTGCTGGTTTAAGGACCTTCTATGGCCCTGTCCAGCTCTCCTAGAGTAACTGCCTGTCTCCTGGAATCTCCTCCATGCTCTTGATACTGTGCTGTGAGACACAGCGAACCTTCTGGCAATGGCACGTATTGATGTGCCATCCTGGAGGAGTTGGACTACCTGTGCAACCTCTGTAGGGTCCAGGTATCGCCTCATGCTACATGGTCCAGGTATCAGATGCTAAAAATTGAAAAAATGCTTTAAGTTTTTTGAGCAGTGTATATATACACACATAATGAAAATAATTTATTATGGCCAGCATATACTACACAAAAACACTCAGTAAAGAAATGAAAAAATATTCACTAATATATAGAAAATATTTAAGATTTTATATAAATAAAAAGATTTTTTGCTTATTTCTTCTATTTTATTTTTTACTTATTTGAATATAACTTGATGCCTAAAGCCTGTGTAAACATATTTGTGTTGAACATCATCCATCCACACTGTTTTCTTGATTTATAATTGTCTAACAATATACAGAATGTTTCTCTGCTGTTCTCAACTTTTTTTATATGCACCTTTCATACAAACATGCAGCCCAAAGTGCTTCTTAGGGCAATGATAAAACAGCACAGACAAAAAAGTAAAAAAACAAAACAAACAAACTTCAACAATAAAATAATACCACAACCAAAGCTGTGGGCACACTGGGTAGCTGATTAGGCGATTGAAAGCAGGTGTGCAAGTAGGTGTGGCGATCAGGTAATGGTGAAAGGCGTGAACACACTGAAGGTGAGACAGTTTGACATGGCACAGTAGGAAAAGCACATGTGTAAATAATAAAATTAAAGAGTTTGATTTAGCTGCTTCAGTTTCAGGGTTGTGGTGTTGTTCATGCTGACTCACTGGGACACTTGCATACAACAGAACCATCAACCACCGTCAATGTTATTAGTGACATCTGTGCCTTTCCTACTGTGACAAGTGAAAAAGGCTGATGATAGAGGAGATTTGTGTCTGATTTGCTCTGATGTCATGTAAACATTGGCAATGATAACCTCATATAGTGACCACCATTTCTGTCTGGAGGTGAATGAAATGTTGTTTGAACAAAACATTACAACATTGAATTTAAACATAACTAACTGACTGACATTGTGGTATTGACACATTCTTTAAACGGAAGATTGCATTCTCTCACAAATGAAAAGCTGAATTCATAAGCACTGAAACATTGTCAAAGAATGGATTGTGGCCACTGTTTGCACCATGAATTACACATCACTTGCAATTTTCACTCTAACAGAGTGTGGCTATTAGCCATGGTGTTTGTGAATGTGGCTTTTTTTTGCAATGACGCACGTTGTTTAAACTGTACAAATGCAAAGTTCATCATCAAGAGTTGTTTGGTGAGTTGTCCCTTTAAGGGGAGCCATTGTAACTTGGGAGGATGCCATAACTTTTGCTGTGCAATATAAATACCAGCAGCGTGGCTTGTGAATGCATGTAAATACCTTCATGAATACTAATAGCACATTTACAATACAAAGCAGCACTTTAAAAAAGGTGAAAGAGCCCTGAACATTATGCGTTTGCAACATAACAAATGGTTACATGAGGCTGTAAATTTCCTCACACAAGGCCAGTAACTCCGTCATGATGTGACCCAGCCAGCAAGGAGAACGGTGAGAGGGCAGATGAAGGAGGATGAAGTCAAGTGAGCTGCAGTTCAGCAGCTTTTGTGTGCTGCTGCAGTGAAGCGATAATCAATGCCTGTCTATCAGCGTGAGGTAGAGAATTTCTGGGGGCCAGAGGGGGACGAAAGAGTAGTAAAGAGCAGTGGTCAGGGATAATGTTCAGTGGCAAATGGCATCTCTCCAGAGTATAATCACTGTATTGGAGCCTGAACAGAAAATCCTCATGCATCAAGTTTGCTTTTCCCTCCTCACTTAAAATCCTTGTCATTCATAAAACAGATTAGATTAGATTATGTTTCTAGCTGGAGTTCTGGCAGCGTTTATTGATAATTTGAAGTAAAGTTTCACCTCATGCAATATACATTTGCTGGCAGTTTGACTTGTTGTTCTCATATCTGAATAAGCATCTGTGTCCCTGTTATGTAAAAGTTTAACTAAAAAAATGGAAAATCTAAAACACGCTTAGTAGGTCAGACCTTGTGAAGTTTCCATAACACTTTCGACATGGCACCAGTCTGAATTGAATGCCGTCAGATTCATGTAAGCAGGTTCAAGGTTAAATATACAGAGAGAGAGAGATTAAATGCAGGTTTTGTCCTGCCTCATTATGAACACTATAAATTCAACACTAATGTATAATGGCTTATGCCCAAAAAAAATTTAAATAGTTTAACAAACCACAAAGTCCTAAAAATGAGCCTGAACAGTATAACCAGTAAACTGACAAGACATTTCAATCAAATCCACAACTGTCAACATCAGTCTGTGGATCAAAAAGTCAGTAGGGTTGATTATCTGGGTACCATAAATGTCCAATGAAGTTTCATGACAATTCAGTGGTTGTTGGGATGTCTTAGCAGCTAGCGTGACTAAAAACCCATGACAACTGCATGGATGGAAATTATGAATATCCAAGAAAACACTCTGCTTACAGCATAATACGTATCTTGTCATTTTAGTTTGTGCTTTGTTGAACACATGTACGGAAGCCCTGAAAGGCAAGTGAGAAAAAACAGTTGTGATCCATGTTCTATGTCTGATCTTAATTGTTTTCTTCCTTTGTTTAGGACTTAAGAATTTAATTTTTGTAAGTTACCTGTGAAATTGTGGAAAAACATTTTGGCAGTTCTTTTTTTTCCCACGTTCAGTGTTTGTTTTTGTAATATTAATTTAGACCACAAGTGGGTGAAGCGCACAACTACACCATGTGACTAAAAGCATTCATGATTTCTTTTGGATCAGACTTAGAAAATCGATCACCAGAATTTTTATTTTTCTCACTTGCTTCTTCGGTCTTCTCCCTCATACTCACGATGGTCATTATTTAAGGCTTCATCAGCAAAAACAAGGTTTAAAATCACTTCACTTCTCTGAACGAACAGAGAATACTTTACTTTCTTAAAATCTTTATTTGACTATTTTCCAGCAGTGACGACACTCTTTCTTCTGCACCAGGTACTAAATATTGCGCAAGCATTGTCTCTCCTAATGCTTAATTGCAGAACATTTACATAATAGACACCTATGTCTCATTGTAAGAAACTTTAACAGATGAAGCTGGCAATGTCACATATTCAACATCTGAAAAATGGCTTTGGTTTCGTTCACCTTCATTTTTATTTCACACTGCACCATCATGTGACCTGCCTACTCTAACGGCGCCATCTTCCTTCCCGAGTAACAGAAAGTTTCACATGGTGCTCTCAGTGTCTGAGCTCACGACGATGTAGCGTTAATGGGTTTGTGAGTGCAGTTTTAATTTCCCATGTGGAGGCCGCAGGAGCCCGTCCTCCTGACCCTGGCGTGTGTCGGATAGCCCTTCCAGAGCTCAGTGGAGAAAAACGGCCTTATTAGCCCAGTTCATTAAAATCATTAATAGTCATGAAATGAGAGGCACCAGAGTCCAAAAGGCTTAATGCTCCATCCATATTAATTAGACACCCACAAATCTGAAGTGAGGGAAACCAGGGCTGCTGCAGCTCCCAGCGCAAACACACACACACACGCACACACACACACACACACACACACACACAAACACACATTTAAGCATCATGTCTACTGTGGCATAACCTCCTCACACCACTCACCATCCCCTCCCCCGACTGTCACCGCCGCTACCCTCTTGTTACTACTCCCGATTAAATTCCGTTTTAATTAAAAATGATCACATTAAGAAACGGGTGTGGTTAATTAACTGGACTCTAGTGGAAGTGCCTTCCTCTACATCTGACGGCTGCATAGTAGAACACTTCCCGTCAAGGGGAAGGGTGCTGCATGTATTACCACCACCGCCCCGCTGTCGTTCCGCCACAGCTTCCCTCCCCCTCTTCACACGATCCTCATTTCTCTTTAGATTCACTGCAAAACTCATCTGTTTCATGTCATTGAGACTCATTTTCAGGCTTCATGGCTCTTAATTCAAGGAAAAATCTCCTAACTGGGTGACTCCATGCACCACAATTTCTCTTGTTTAAGGAATTTCCTGCAAATGTCAGTACCTTTAATGGAGTAATCAGTAGAATATGGCTCTTTATTAACATCTAGTGGCAGGTAGGGGAAACTGAAATTGTAAAATGTTTGTCCTCTATGCATGTCTATATTGTTTCACCAAATTATATGTTTGTTCTTCGCTAGACTGGCATATATCAAGCATAATACCTGTTACTGACTTTAAATATATTACAGGTAGTTTACCTGCCTTACAAAATCAATCCCAAATGTGCATCAGTGTTGAAGTGATCGGTGAGGTTTTAGGGAATGTAAAACAAAAGCAAAACACATGGTGGGTAGTTCAGGGAGCCTGGAAATTCCCCAGCAAATACACAGATCCAGTATGTAGTTTATGCGACTAAGAAATTTAGTTTTTTCAGCAAATACACAGAGTAAATTGAGTTTTCTCAGTAAATACATAGTCATTATGTAGTTTACAGGGCCAGGAACGTAAAGTTTTCCCAGTAAATACACAGAGCCAGTATGTAGTTTATGTGACTGAGAATAGTGGAGTTTTCCCAGTAAATGCACAGAGACAGTGTGTTGTCTGTCTGGAAAGATTTAATTCTGTTAAATTACTAAAGTAACTGGCACTAATCTACAACAATAATGATATATTATGATATTATAAGAAAATGTTGTTGGATTCTTTATGGGACTCAATGATAGTCTAAATAGTTAGCTTGATTTTTTTCATGGATGCTTTTCATTTTTCATGCTCCAACCTTTTCTCCACCTTTGACACCCGCCCTCCTTCATCCTTGATACTGTCCCCCCCGCCCCATCACTGCCTCCTTGTCTTCCTTGCCAGCCTCCGACCACATGGCGCTCTTGCTAGCAGTTAGAAGTTATGGTTTGTGGCTGGTGAGCTGACAGCACTACAGCAGAGGGCAAGATAAGGCTGTGACCTCTCTGGCTGGAGGGGATGAGATGAATACATTTATTCCCTGTGTGATGGGTGGCTGGGGAGTTGGGGAGTGGGGGAGTGGGGAGGAGGCAGGATGCAGGAGGCAGGAGGCAGGAGCCGGTGTGTCGTCCCTGGGCGAGGGGGAGGAGGATGGAGGAGCTGTGTATATATATTTGAATGTGTATCATCTCTTCTTATTCCCCAAGGCCTGGATGATGTCCCAAAATCAAGGCTTCCTGCCATGAGGCCACAATTCATCATGCTGATTAGATACTGTATGTGTGTGTGTGTGTGTGTGTGTGTGTGAGTGAAAGAGAGAGTAAGAGTGTTTGTATATACAGTAAGGTATACTGTATGTGTGTGCATGCTGACGTCTTTTACAGTTTGTCTACATCTTGTTTGCATTTTTAAATTTTCCAGCGCATACTCTTTTGTCATTTTTAAAATATAACTTTTAATAGAAATTAACACTTAAACAAAATAAAATTGTGTCTTTTCACAGCAGACATTTTGACTTGTAAAAGCAGAAAAAGCACAGGTCGGATTAATAACATTAATGATGGTTGCACTACATTTAGGAGAGCCAGTTCCAGGGTTCTGGTACATATTGTATGCTCACTCAATGACATTGCTTACTGGGACACTTAATGGCATGGAGCCATTGTTAACGTTATTATTTACACCTATGCTTTCCTGCTTTGACAAGTCAAAATGTCTGTCGTAAAAACGGTCTACGATAGCACAAAGATGAGTTTGTAACTTTTCTAAAGTGTTATGTTTTTGAGATTATTTCCTGGAGGAGAAAAAGGTGAGTGAAAACAGGCAATTGACAGGAAGTTGAGTGTATAAATAGTCAAGTTGGGGTTTTAAATGATTGTTGTGCTTTGTGGAAGTGTGTTTTTGACACTCAACAAGAATGAAAAGCAAATGTCTTCTGAAGAAGGAGCTGACCTATAAAGAAATAGTGTTTTTTTCTGTTTAAAGAACCACACTAATGATTTTGCATTATTTTGCCCATTAATTTGAAATGGCATTGATCATTTTGAAACACATACCAGCTGTGTTTCCGTTTCCTTCCTTCCAGACTCTCACTGATGTCAGGTCATTTCAGTTCAGTTCACTTGCTAAAATACAGCAGATAATCCATCGCATCCTCAGTGAGCAGAGTGAGCAGGGACCAGTTCTGAAACTTTCTTTAAAGGTACATTCAAGGACACTCTGATGTCAAGGCATTAAAAGTCAACTGCCAAACACATAGCACTGATGATCTATGTTTTCTGACATTCAAACCAACCAAATGAATCTAAACTTTTATACCTTATGACTGTCAGGGCCCGTGCGGACAACTGAGTCAGCTTCCTCCTGTTGGCCGCAGCAGCTGTTTCCACTCACCTCATTCCTCCCGGTGCAACACCTGCTCATTGTCACATCATCAGCTTCGATATAATACGAGTTCCCACCCTCTCCTCCTTGTCCGATCGTAATGGCTGAACAGCCTCAAGAGACTTTCAAGAATAGTCCACAACAGTTTGTTGTGTCGCCTTAAATTGTGTATCGTTATCACCTTTTGTTTTGTAATTTGGCTTTTTAAAACAAGTCAGACTTCTCAGTTCTCGAGTCAGTGATCGTGCTTTTGGGGTCACCACATCATCTCCGGCTACGGCCGTAACAAGGAGCTTGATAGCTGAATTAACAGATTGGCTACCAATTAACATTGGCAAGATATGCACAATTTCATGGCACTAGAAATTGGTGGGAGTAGCCGATCATTATCGGCCAATCAATAAAATAAAATGAAACAGTCTTATATTTTAATACCAGATCAATGACCTCGTGGACAGCATTTCTTGCTGCCATAACCTGAGTCATTGAAAATGGCAGCTCAGGTACCTTTAGAGTCTCATGACCCCCCTCATCCCCTCTCTTGATCTATGTTCTTGATATATGTATTTGCTGGGAATTGATGGATTTGAATTAGTTTATTTTGATGTTATTTTGTAACATTGCATGTGTTTGCACTTGCAGGTGCAGATCTCACAACAGCGACCTCTGTTCCTTATGTGTACAATATATGATCATGTCTATGCTGTTTTACTCTTCCATTGTTTCATGATTCCCCCATGACACTTCAAAGACCAATGGCGAATGTGGTGGGAGCGCAGGCACTTATCGTGACAATGTCAAGGTCCCCCTTGAACTCACTTGTCACTACTGTCCCAAAAAAATATACACAGGCACGGCATGTACAGTTTTAAGAATTACTAAAACCACAAATGTCCTCGATTTGACCCACACTGGTGGCTCTAAATCCATTTAATTGCATTTGGGTCAAATCTGACCTGGAACAGCCTCAGTGTACAAAAATGTGAAGCATTTTGAATTTTTGTGCATTTTGGGTAAAGTTATGAAATCTCAGGTTTACTTACTTAAGGTGTTTTTACTGCTGTCAAATATCAAAATGGTCATTTGACCCAAACAGTATGTAAGGGTTAAAAGGTGTGTGTCTACATTTTCCAAGACAGCTGGGCCTTCATTGTTTGTGCGCATGCATGTTCTGAGGATTGTTGCACAGAGTGCGAACAAATTCAGGTAAGAAAATATTGATGAATGCCAGATTTGTGCATAAAAAAGTTCGTACATACCTTTTAAGCATAGATTTGACAGTACTCACTGTTTGTGAATGAGGCCCATTGACTTAAAAATGAACCCATCACTAGCTGTAAGCCAATGACAAAACATAGCTGTGTGATTCTACACATGGTGATTTGTCATTCAACACAAGCATCTGTTAGAGAGACAAGTCATGACAGAATTGTACAAGCGTACAATTAAAGCAAGACGGAAGAAGGCTCATGGAAAAATATTTCTCAGTTGTTTGTCATTTTAGGTGAGAGGAATGTATGTTGGAAATATGGACACACACACACACACACACACACATATAAGTTGTCCTCAGCATACAAAGAGGCATTCAGTCATTGCCCTAACGGAGCTCTGAACAGATCCAGAAGGGCCGGGCGATGATTTCAGAGGGTTGAGACTCGTGGTAATGGCCTGCCCAGTTGTGGCCTAAGTTGAACACAGAAACATAAGCTACAGCAGCTCATAAAGACACCCTCCCTTGCTTACTCAACACACACTTTGCAAATGCAAATGAGCCATGTTCACACAGTTAGACCTTTACTTCACTTGCATACAGTACGCCATCAGTCAATCCACCAGGCAACACTTTCTGGTCTCACCCACCACCAGTGCGTGTGCACAAACACCACCACTTCTGTACTAAACCTGCACTAATAGCTTCGTTCCTGTTAAAGGCTACAAGGAGGCAATCAGTGTGGTTACAACATGGGGCTTGTTTGATGGCTGGGGCAGAGCATGACAACACCTCAGACACCTCCTAACGCACCCTGTATATATAACTACAGTGCAGCACACTAGGTCAATGTCGTGTTAGGAAAGCTAACTTCCACACACTAGGATGTGTACACGCCATTTGATTATAATTAATTGAAGACAGTACACAGATGCTAATGTGCAGAAGCTTGTTCCCAAGTATATGCATGTAACTGTCCTTCCACCACCTAAAAAAGCCTCTCAGCCAGGTGAGTGGTAGACAATTCAACTATTTAAAAAAAACAACAAAAAAAAAAAATGGCTAAATCTGAGAACATAGGGTTAAGACACATACCACCAAAACAGCAATGGGGATCGTTGGTGCATTTCCTGTCTGCCTCTCTACTTTACAGAATACTATGAATTGAATGCCCCCAAAATAATGGATAATAAAAGAAATAGATGGGAATTTGCTGTGTGCAGTGCAAATTGGGGCAAAATTGTGGCCACACAAGTTGAAAATGATTCAATGTGAGCAAAGAAATTGTGCTTATCGTAAAGCTTTATGAATAAATTAACAAAGAGATAAGAGAAAAGGGAGAGGGGTCTGACTGAAACTAACAAAGCACTGGAGTTCCTGGTAAATGTTGAGTCAATCAGAGGCTAGCTACAGCTAACAAAAGGTGCACTTGCTCTTTTAAGCTAATAAAGTGCAAAACTCAAAAATCAGGTGCAGTCTGACCAAACCTGAAAAACATTAGCTGCAACTGCTGAAGAAACATATGTTCACTGGCTAGTTTCTATATGCTGTATGGTAAATATGTCGTACATTGGATTTATTAGAGCATGTAAACACCTTGATCTGATAACATTTGCTCATTCTGAAAGAACTGTTGTGGAGGTCCAAAACAGAGATAGGTCAATAATAGTACCAATCACACACAGAGTTGGCCTTTGGAGGAAAGCTGGATTTAATTTTGCACACATTGAAGCTGTTCCTTCTGTTTGCTTACTGTGGGGCATGTAAATATAGCACCTTTCTGGTCACTGATTTGAATGCAAACTCATGGTTGCTATCTATCAGACTGATTGCATCTGGAGGGGACAAAAGGTGCTACAGTGAATTGCAGCAATTATCTGTGTTTACATGCAAATAAAAACCCAGTTAAGCATACAAATATAATCAGTTTGTCCTGCCTGTAAAGTGTTGTGTGTATTTATCTACTATTAATATTAAATATACCAATGACACTATTACTTTACTAACATAAAGGTTTCTTACAGTGTACAGTGCTTACAGGAGGAATTCAGTCTCAGGATTAGTCAATTAATTAATTAGCTGATCGACAGAAATTTAATCAACAACAAATTTAAATCACTGACACAACTATCTTTTCTAAAAAAAAAATTATTCTGCAGTATATTATTTCTTAAGTGTTGTAATGATGGCACAGATTATTGCTTCTATGCATCGAGAGCATGTTTACAGCAAAAAACGCATCAACTAATAGGGTTATATGTAGAGGACAAGTTTCATCATGGGATGTATCTTCATGTTTGACAATAAAGACCTTAGGGTCCTGTGTAAATTACAAAGTGGTTTTAATTCAGTGTTAAAACAACAGTGGCATCCATGGCTTTAACATTTCATTTTAAAATGAAAATTTAAAATGATAGTGGGCACTTTTCCCATCATTGTATTAAAATCATAAATACCTTAGGTATTGCCCATCAGATTGATTTAATTCAGAAGGAACAAAACATCCTCTATGAAACTGCAACCATTATCTCTGTTTATATGCACGTACAAAAACAAAACGCATTTCAATTTCTTCTGCATGTAAATACAATGGTTACAAATAGGTTTTGTGAATAAATCCTTTGTCAATATTAATCTTAGCATTTCTCAATATTACAATAGTGCTTTACTGCGATTTGCTCAGACTTGTAATAATTTTATTTGTGTAATTGCTTATATCAGGAATTCAGCCTTAGGACACAATAAAAAGTGTAGTAAAGGGTATTCCTAGAAGGGTACGGGGAAGCCAGCAGTAACACACATTCAAAATCACCTGAATCTGAGTCATTCTAAAGCATGCTATACAGTAGTTTCACCCAAGATCCTGTAATCAGTGATATACTATATCAAGAATTGATAGTGTTGTCTATTCCATGATGGATGATAACCCTGGTGAAATTACCTGGAAAAGGTCCTCCAGAGACACAGAATACATTATACAACATTTTCTTTTGGGCAGCATGATGGTGCTGTAGATAGTTGTCTCACAGCAAGAGGGTTCTTGGTTCGACCCAACGCGTTGGCGGGGGCCCTTCTGGTAAAATTCTTTACTTGGTAAGATTCATAAGGAATTGGTTGGAAGGTAATCAGTCAGTAGGGCAGGTTTCTAAAAGCACCAATTTTACAATATTTCCTTATTTTCCACAATTAATCTACTAGTCACAAATACATGACAGCTGATAGAAAACAGTGTTTTATATAGACAGTGTTTTTATGACACAGTCTATTTTGGAGAGTAGCGACCCGAGAGGGGGATTCAGTAAAGGAATCATTCTCTGCCTTGACCTGATCTAAAGGCTTAGAATTAAGATTATATGGCATTCATTAATTCATTCAGCTGTGATATAATAAACATTCTCATACTGTTCAAAAATCACAACCATAACAGATCCACTCTTATCTGCAGCATGAATCATGCCATCTGTTCTCTTCTATGATGAATTCAGAGTTTAAGAACGTTTTTCTTCTTGGATGACTACATTTCTTGAGAATGTCTCACGTTTCTTGCTCAAATATTCATCTATATGCAGTAACAGTGGGATCAAGGTCTACATGAAAATGAAAAAGAAATGAGCAGTTCTTTAGAAAAGGAGCGATGCCTGGGTGTGCTTACAGTTCCTGAAAGTCTCAATATTGTAATGTTGTTATTTGATATATTTCATGGAAGAGAAATTCTGTTGCAAGGCCAACTAAGAAGAACTTTGGTTATGAATAGTTTTGCACTGTTATCTCAAGATGTTGGATTCCTTCTAGTTACTGATTTGTTGGGAGTTTTTCTGAACATGTTTCATACATCTTGTTTTTATACTAGCTTGCTACTCAACTGGCTAAAGCTGGTGCCATTTAATCCATGTCAGTGTTGGGCTTTTATTTTACTGGATCAGCTCCGGTTTTGCTTTCTATGGCATATGGCCATAGTGGTAATGTTCTGTATGTGCATGTTTTTTAATGGTAATTCTTTAGTTTGATTGTTGCACAGTATTGCTTTGATTTTGAATGTGTTTGTGTTTGCCGTCTTGGTAATTGTTCCACCCTTCAGAGTCTTGTATAGGCCCACCTAATTGGATTAGGGTTAGGAGTTCTACCCTGTTGATATGTGTAGAAATTCACTATAAAGAAATCACTACCACTTCAAATTTGAGATATAATAACCATAAACCAATGAGATGATCACCAAGGATATTAGCAGCTTCTTCAGTACATTTTCCATTGCATACCACTGCTTTTGACAGAATATCTGCTGGCTTGGTTTGCAGCACAATGTGATGTTTTGGAGTAAAAAAAAGAAAGAGAGTGCTGATATTCCAGCATTGTTAGACAAAAGCTTTAGCAGAGCTTTGCACAAGGTGGTGGAGGGAAGGCAGATTGTAAAACTGTCTTCTTTTCAGTCAAAGCAAAGCTGCTAAAGAGGCAGAGGTCAGACTGACAGGAAGCAAAGGGTTGCCTGGTGCCAGAGGTGCCAAATAAACAACTCAGTCTAGTGTATTACAATACCTGTATGAAGGAAGTGGCAGTGGCCTGGAGGCGGCTGGCTGAGTCTCCAGTCCTGGCCAGCAGGTTGGGCCAGGTCTGCTCCAAGCAGTGGGTCACCTCGGCCCGACCCAGCCCCAAACCTGGGATCAGCTGGCTCAGCAGTAGCAGCAGCAGCTTCAAGGAGGCATGGAAAACCTAAGGAAAGAGTCAGCAGACATTTGGCTCCAAATTTGGTGGACTTTCCTAGAAAAGCTAGCACCAGGGTGATGTCAATTAACAGAGCGGCTAGACTTGGCAGTGCTTAGTTCAAGTTAGTTAGAGTATGTAGATGGAGAGTGACAATCAGGAATTGTGAATGGTGGTTGTTGTAGCACGTTCTACAAAGGCTTTTATTTTGTACTCGCTAACACAACAGCCACATTTGTGGAATTTTGTGTTTACTAGGTAGATTGAGACTGGAAAGAAATATGACAAAGACCCTGACCTACATTCAGGATGTAACGACATGACATGCACTCAGACCACTGAGTTTCCAGAGAAGGGTGTATTTAACATAAACTCAACTGAAGAACATTTGTGGAGAAGCAAATTGACAAGTTTACATCTTAATGGAGCATTATCTGTATAAATGTGGCTAGGAAAATAAAATGCTAGGATTATTGCGCGCTACCCTTTTCATTACCATACAAGTTGTAGATGACTTCCAGAGAGGGCTTACAGGGCCATCCTTGTCAAAACTGTTTGTTTAAGGAAGCCAGCTCTGGGAGAGAGAACTGGGCTTGGATATGGTACAGGGGGAACTTTGTTAAGAGTGTGCATGTGTGGGTGTGTGCTTATGATTTAACAAGATGAACATTAGTGCTATTTGTAACAGGAATCCAGAGAAGACTTTGACAGTGACAAAGTAAAAATATTCATAACGCCTTAATAGTGCTGCTTTACTGGCTGCAATTCAAGTTGGACATTCACAGCAGCCACATCAAGACAATTTTTACTTGAGGAAAAACTCACAGATGACACTTTATCTAGGAGGGCCTTCTTGACTAGGAAGACTGCAGCTCTTATCATGTTTCTCAGCTCCTCCTTGGGAGTGGTGGGTGGTAGCTCCAACAGCTTTTTGTACACAGCCAGCAAAGCATCCTCTCTGTAGGACCAGGTTTTGGAAAATGCCCCAGCCACCTGGGAAAGAAGAAAGGGCAAAAAACGTAGACAAAGATATCACAGATATCAGTTATTGGGGCATTATAGCAGATAGAGATTGGCATATATCTAAAAATGTAGAAATACAAGCCAGAAAAAAGTAAAACCCTTAGTTAGCTTAGCTAGCCATGTTCTTCCACCTTTTTTTTTCCTTACCAGGCTTTCTCCATAGGCCTCTATTGGAAGGCCAGCCTCTCTTTGGGACTTCTCCGTCAGGGGCTCTGGCTCTCTGCTTATCTCTGGGCTGGATAGAGTTCTTTGGGCGTTATGTTGGGGGGAGTGCTGCTCTGCAGGGCTCTGGGTGGCCTCCATGGGTCGGTCTTTCCTCTGAAGGGCAGGCAGCGGCCTCTCATCATAAGGCACACTGGTAATCTGTCAACACAAGACAACAACATTGGTATTAAAGCTTGGAATATGATATTTACAGACATTATACAACATTCACATTTTTAAATCATAGTTATAGGTACTGTTTATATATTTCTCAGCAGACAAAATAAAACATTTCCTAGAGATCCCTCAGTTCAAAGGCTCAAGGAAAGCTGATCTACACTTTCAAGCCTGAAAAGGACATCAAGCCTTTTGAAAAATTTATCACCTCTACCCTTCTTTTCATTTACTCTCACTAGCACTTGATTACTGAACATGTTGATCATGATGATGCATTGTCATCCCCTCTATGCAAGCCCATGCTCCATCCAGTGTCTTCTGTGCCCAGAGGCCAACTGGCACCCTGCTGCCTCACACAAGCCTCAAAGCCCAGCCTTGAGGCCAGGTTGGCAGCCGCTGGAGTCAGCCAACTGTTGCACGCTTTTAATTAAACAGTGAAACCCAAACCTGCAGTGGGGCCAGTCTCAGTAGGTGGTGAGTAAAGCATAAAAGTCCCCCGCCAGTCATAATCTTACTATGTGCTCCATAGTTCCAACACTACAGAAGCTAAAGGCAGAAGACATGTTCCCAAGGTGCTACAGTGGGCTAGGGTTATTTTTACAACAATACAGGAATTCATGCAAGCAGAACAAGCTACAGGTACAGCTGTCAACAACTGGATCATGAAACAGAAAACACAGGGTTTGTCATCACTGGCCATCCATAGAGTCTTCAACAAATGATTATTAAACAAGATGTTACTGTTTTTGTGGCACATACGTCTATCTTGGGTACAGCAGCAGGGGTGCATGGTGTGTCAGGTTGGCTGCTTAGTTTGGGCGCAACTGTTCCTGCATCTGACTGTTGGTTCTGAGGAGCGTTAGTTGTTTTCCCCTTCCTGAATGTGTCTGTGGACACAAGGGGCTTGGTGGGGACTGAGCAATGAACTGGAGAGCACTGAAGGTAGGGAGGATCCTGGGGTGGGGAGGAATCTGCTGCATTTGTGATCTGGTGACATCGTGGAAGGACAGAACAGAATTCAGCTTAGGCAGAGTAAGTCATGATTTTCCCCATATCCCGTAATTTCTCATCTTGTCTAACACCATCACCTTGGACAAAAATCTATTTTATCCATCAAACAAACAGTCCCCTTGCTGTTACTACACTGATGAAGCGTCGCCGTCAGTGGTTGGTGACTGACCATTGCCATGTCCAGCAGGTTGTGGACCTCCAACTGCTGGTAGACGCTCTTCCTGTACTCCTCCATCAGATCCTTCTTCTTCTTGGCCAGGTTATAGTCTTCCTTTTCGATGGCGCATCGCTTCTCCACATCATATCGAGCCAAACGCTCCCCCACCTAGAGGAGCCCAAGACAGGGAAAGGTAAAGACAGCCCTGCAGTGACACAGTGAGCCTGTTACCTGTTTAGACAGGTAAACATGCAATCTGTGAGTTGCAAACACTCATCACAGTTTACAGGCCGACTTCCTGGTTTCAACTTTGACCTACCATACTTTCCGTAGTTGTGCACAGTCTTCCTGTGCAACGAGGGATTAAAAGCAACATTTCAGGTGTGCTCACTTTTAGTTTTATCTGCAAATAAAATGATTTAGATAATCAGGCTAAACTGTCATCTTATTTCTGATTGTCTAACTTCTTGCTACCTTGGACCTCATTGTCCTGATGTCAACAACAACTTTAGTGAGGACAGTGTCATCATGACTAATAGCAACAATGGCAAAAGCTACACAAACAAGACCAAAGTTGTAATGAATGAGAATTATCCTTTACATTTAGCTGGAGCTAGGTTGGGGATTGACATGGACTATACTGGAGCGGTTCTTCCCTACAGAAAAATTCTGCCCTGGTGCCACATTACAGAAAGTGTGTCACACAGTGAATCATTAAGATTTAGTGACTGGAAATTTGACAACAACTTCCAGTAAGTCAGACACATAATTTCTTTGTGAGGAAATTCCATTAAACTGAATTATGTTCTAGCCAGGTGCCAAGCGACACAGTCTGAAAATCATGCTTTGCGATTCTTTACTCTCTCTTGGACAAACTCTGAATAAAGTGATACAATACATACACCAGGTCAATTATCTGCCTTCTGTTCTGTCTCCTTCCTGACATGTGTTTTCAGATATCATGCATGCAACGCCAAAAACTATCAAGGGAGTTTCAGCATCACTATGTTGGCATGCTTTGTCTGCAATGCTAATATGCCATGCTAACAAGGTGCATTTGTGTGTGTGTGTGTGTGTATGTGTGTATGTGTTATCACAGAAAGTCTTGTGGGTTGGGAGTGGTAGAGACACTACCCAAGGACCATCGCCGCAGCTGTTGAGCTTATTAAGAATTCATGGTCAGCATGGTAACGCTGTACACAAAGGAGGTCACTAACAGGAATCTGGACAGTTTAACAGCTACTTTTACAAACAGTGGTGAAATTACACTGGATATCTGTGAAAAAACAAAACAAATGCAAGCCTCACAAAGTTTAGATTTCCAAGACAAACATGTGTCAGAAATAATGATAATTATTAGCACTGGCAATGTGTGGATAATGATATCTGGACCTGAATTATTTCCTTAACATGACACATGGCCTGCTTGTGGACTCCACCCAAGCTCTGATCATAGATTGGATATAAACATCCCGTTTCTCAAATTTCAAATTACATTTCCCTTAAATGCATCGCTTAATGTTATAAAAACTATGCAAAGTCTGGATATAAATGTGAGTTCGTTGTTTCCCCCCAGCCAATATGTATTTTAATTGAAGTATTATCAGCTAAATGTACTTAATGTAACAAAAGCGAAGGTGCTCATTACGCAGAAAGACTCCCTTCGGTGTTATTTGTTATACAGCTCTGGAAAAAAATTAAGAGACAACTCCAAATTTTCCAAAGTTCATTTTACTCAAACACATACCTATAAATAGTAAAACCAGAGAACTGATAATTTTGCAGTGGTCTCTTAATTTTTTCCAGAGCTGTATGATATTGCATTATTGTTATT
>JAVQJF010098220.1:0-27990 GCA_036023855.1 Gadopsis marmoratus | reverse complement strand
TGGGTCTGTACATATAGAGTTGGCTTGGACTTGCTCTATATTAACAAGTGCTATGAGATAACTTTGTTATGATATAGCGCTATATAAATAAAATTGAATTGAATTGAATTGAATTGATTAGATTTGAGCAGCTCAGTTTTTAGCATTTTACAGTATTTAAATTGTAGAATCTTCAGATTCTGCCTCACAAAAGTAGATGTTTGTACTGTTATGTATCACTTTTTACCAAAGGACGTGTTAAAAATGCGCTGATGCACTAAATATTTTGCAAATATTGTTTGAGAAATAGGTGTGGATTCATTTAATCTCCCTCATTAGTCTATCACTCTAAACCTGATGCATTTTAAACCAGGGCTTACATTATTTTCTGTGTTGTCTGGAAGTGTAGCCTGAAGTAGTCAGCTGTGCCTGTTGTTTTAGTCTTTATAGAGAAGTGGAGTTAAGACATGGGTGGAAACATAATTTGCAATGTGTATGACAGCTCACTGTCTTCAATAGCTCAAAGGCACTAATTCCTGTCTTTCTCAATTAGGGCCACAAATCAACAAACAAACAAACACAAAAATATGCTTAGGAACTTCCTTGCTGAGACTTATATGAGAAGATTGATACCACGCTCTTGTCTGTACGGTAAATATAGAACTACAGCCAACTGATGGTTAGCTTAGCTTAGCTCAAACACTGGAAACAGGAGGAAACAGCCAGCCTGGCTCTGTCCACACAAAATCCACCTACCAGAACCTCTAAAACGCACTAATTAAAATGTTATATCTAAATGTTGTGGTTTTATGGGGAGGTTGTGTGACTATATCTGGGGGCTGGGTGAACTGACTTCATGCAGTCTCCAGGCTGTTAACATGTTAATTAGTGAACTTTAGAGGAACTGACAGGCAGATTTATTTTTACCTTTAGATGGAGTTATGCTAGTTGTTTCCTCTTGTTTCCAGTCTTTGTGCTATGCTACGCTAACTGGCTGTCTCACAGACATGGGAGTGGTATCGACATCATCATAACAATTGTCAACAAATAAGTGGACTTCCTAAAATGTCAAACCTTTCCATTAAGACAGCAAGACGAAAATAAGTGTCTTGATTTCCTGGCTACATCCATGCTCATTAGAGACTGAGGAAATGAAGTACATTGTTTCCCAGCCTGTGCAGACGTCCACCTTGATGTACTTTCCACATGAGGGGCTCATCAAGCTTAAAGGCTTTTGGGAAACAGGAATCCCACTTCCTGTCAGGATGATGACCGTTGACGTAAGAGCCCAGTTCAACGCAAGCACCCAGAATTACCTGGCTTTAACCCAAATATATAGAGCATCTCCACTTAACGTGCTTGCAATTTTCTTACTGCTGAGAATAGGGTGACAACCCCATGTATGGATAATGACATGAAATATGGGATATGATTCAAACAAATTCCAAACCCTGCTGTCTTTGTCCGAGCATCAAGTGAGAGTAATATATAAGGGTGTGCTAAACATCCCCTCCACCTGAGACCTCGTAAGTTTAAACTTATTAAGATAATACGCACAAACTCAACAGGAACAACAGGAACATTTTCCAAGAATCCCATTCATGGTGTGATTGAATTGCTTTTCCAGCTAACAGGCCACAGCTGACAATACTGCCCCTGTGGAAGGAAATAACTCATGTGTCCAGTAGTTGCTCAATGAATCATTTAAACTACAAAGTCAAAAGAATACCACCATGAACAGAAACGTCGCACCTAATTGCTGATTTGTAACTGAAGTGCTTTATCCGATTCAATCCCATGTCCACATTTAGCTGCAGCTAAAGTGGGACTCTCAACAAAGCAAGGACCTGTCATTGAATCAGCAGCAGAACTGATCTCCCTTCTCGTGTCTCCAGTGTTTCAGGATGTCCACGTGATGATCTTCATCGGCTTTGGGTTCCTGATGACCTTCCTGAAGAGATACGGGTTCAGCAGCGTGGGCATCAACTTACTCCTGGCTGCCTTTGGCCTGCAGTGGGGCCTCCTCATGCAGGGCATCTGGCACATGGATGATGGCAAGATCAAAGTCAGCATCTTTAAGTATGAATGTCTTTTCTGCACGTGTTGGTTTCCAGTAACATTTAATCTGTTAAGTATGCATCAACAACTTAGTAGCTGTTCAATAAACCAATGACCTGTCCTGTTGGCTGCTAGCTGACAGATTCCGTAGATTTTGAACTGCGCTGGTCTGGGGATTTTTGTGGTCCACCTCTTCTCCTCATTATCTCATAATGCTGTTTCCCTAAAGACTTGTTTTCTTCCCTATCCTGCAGAATAATCAATGCGGACTTCAGCACAGCTACAGTCCTGATCTCTTTCGGAGCCGTTCTGGGTAAAACCAGCCCTGTGCAGCTTCTCATCATGACCATACTGGAGATCACCATCTTCTCCATCAATGAACATCTGGTGGCCGAAATCCTCGGAGTAAGTGCACAATGACGCATGCATGTGTCATTACTACTACTACTACCTGAACTCTGACTACGAGCATTTATTGTGTAAATTGCACTTTATTAAACATGTATTTTCATGTATTGTTATGGGCCTGTATCACCTTTTCTTTCACAGGCTAATGATGTTGGAGCATCCATGATCATCCACGCGTATGGAGCCTACTTTGGCCTGGCAGTGGCTAGAGTACTTTACCGACCAAGTTTGAGAAACGGACATGAGAATGACGGATCTGTTTATCACTCTGATCTGTTTGCTATGATTGGTAAGAGTCAGTTACACTTTAAACTAATGTAAAATATTCGTCATCTGTTAACAGCAGTGATATGGTCTATTTGCCTGTAATTTTCCCTCAATGGGTCATCACTGGTCTCCTGCACATGCATGACTTGTGCCACCTAGTGGACACATGCAACCATGCAGAATGTAAATTGATTAAGTAATATTGACCTCTACAGTGTATCAAACCTGTTTAGCAAAAATGAATATGAACACATAAAATTATAATTATATAACTTGCAGTGTGATTTGATATGAATGACATTTTCAACATAATTGATAAAAATGTTCTGTTCTACAGGAACTGTCTTCCTGTGGATGTTCTGGCCCAGTTTTAACTCGGCCATCGCTGACCCGGGCTTCACTCAGCTCACTGCAGTGATCAACACCTACCTCTCCTTGGCTGCCTGTGTGCTCTCTGCCTACGCGATATCCAGCCTGGTGGAGCACAAAGGGAAACTGGACATGGTCAGATAGCTTTCCTTTAATATGCACAATAACACCTTTAAGAATTAATAAACAATTGAGTTATGTACTTGTCTTTATATGTTCATATACTACAGGTGCACATTCAGAATGCCACCTTGGCCGGAGGCGTTGCCGTGGGAACATGTGCTGACATGAACATCGGGCCATTTGGGGCAATGATGATTGGATTAGTAGCTGGCATCATCTCTACCATAGGCTTCAAATTCCTCTCTGTGAGTGGAAAGTCAAAGCAAGGGTGCAAAATAAAAGAGGCACCAATAGTGATTAAATTACAGTTTCTCAAAAGGTTTTCTTAACAATGCAAATGATTAGTCGATTAATCGATTGGTCAGTTTCCAGAAAGAATGCAACAGTATATTTAAGCAAAAACATGGTTTGGTTTTCTTCTTCCTCTATGATAGTAATGTCAAGTTTTGACTGTTAGTCGGACAAAGTGAGACATCTGGATACGTCACCTTGGGCTTTGGGAAGCTGGGATGGGCATTATGTACAATTCGCTGGCATTGTTTTATACCAAACAATTAATTGAGAAAATAATTGGTAGACTCAAATAATATTAATGTATGTATATTAGTTGCTAAATACTAAAACAATGACTTTGTCAGACAAAAGATTATTAATGAAAGATGCAATCCTACATATTTTGGAGGGTTTGAATTAAAATGCATGTTTCACCTTTGAAAAAGACACTCCTTTGGTTGCAACAAGAGACCTTTTTTTCTCTCCTCTTTAGCCCATCCTGGCATCCAACCTGGGCATCCAGGATACCTGCGGTGTCCACAATCTGCACGGCATGCCTGGCATCCTAGGCGGGTTGGCTGGCATTGTGGCTGTGGCTATGGGGAAGAAAGAGGGGTATGGGAAACTTTACTCACCACAAATCTTACATATACATACAATAATATATAAATAAATATACACATAACTTTATTCTAGCTTTGAAGTCATTTTATGCTTCAGTTACATGTCAGCTCTTACATTCCTGTCTTCCCTTCTCCTCCTCTAAAGAGGAAATGCTGCCATGCAAGCTGCTGCCTTGGCTTCATCTCTCGGGTTCGCTTTGGTTGGAGGTGCTATTACAGGTGTGTGGAGATGAAAAATGACACCGTGAATGTGACACATGAATCCCTGAGCGCAGGGTTTGTCACTCACCTTTAAAAGCCAGGGTTCTTACGATTAAGCAAAAGAGCAACATCCGAGTGATCAAACAACTCACTTTTTTTCTTCAAGGTTTAATAATGAAGTTGCCATTCTGGGGGCAGCCTCCAGACCAGAACTGCTTCGATGACTCTATTTACTGGGAGGTAAGAAATCCCACTCCTCATAAATAGGATCTCTAGTTCCTGACTGTCAAGCATGACAAGTGATAGATGCAGTAGCCCAATATTTATTTAAATTATTATATTAATGGTTCTGGGATCACATTAGACAGATGTGGTTCAACGCCTCATTATAATCAAGAGTTTGCCAGCATTTAAAACAATAATTGTTTGATGTCCATATTGTCTACACCTTTGTCGACCTTTTGTAGAAATCATTTGGATTGCATGTTTTCCAGGTTCCCGAGGAGGAGGAGGAGAATGAGGGGAGCATGGCTCACGCCGATCACTCAAAGAACAAAGCAGATGTTTAAATATCTGCCCACCGACCTCTGAGCTAGAAATGAAGACGAAAAGGATAATTAAGCAGCTACAACATGTCCACAGATATCAGTGTGTTGGTTATATTAGCGTGTTTTACTCGACTCACCAACACAAAAATGGGGCGCTTAGTCAATTATGAAACTGTTTTATGAGCAAAGGTATCTAGACGCAGTGGATTTTTTGATAATAGCACAGTTTAAATTTATAATTAGGAAGGGCGGTGAAAGGTTTTAACAATAGACACTTCAAAACATACATGAGTAATTATATTCTAAGTTGGTTAAACCCATTTACATTAAGAATAAAATTTAAGAATTTGAAAGCAGAGCAGCGACCTTCAGGGATTTTTTACACTGAAAATTGTGATCAATAATTTCCACCAGACATGAGCCACTGTAGAAGTGGGTCACACCAGAGCTGATTCACTGTTGAAACACAACTACTTCCATAAGCTTTTTCTTTTTTCACCTTTATATTATAAAAAGCATAAAAGCATGTTTTAAGATATTAGTATAACGTGCATTTTTCTTCATACATTCTTTTATATTTCCATACACCTGGCAAATGTATTTCTGCCGAGGCTCAAGGTCAAAGAGAGGAGTGAATCCTGCTTTGATCTTCAGCTTCACGTCACTTCGCCGGAGCCCAGTCCTTCTGATAGGAGTCAGAGTCAGACTGCAGTGAGGTTCTGACATAGGGAGGGATAGTTGCATGAAATGTAACTAATCAACCTTCGCGTTGCTCATCTTCCGCTGCTTACAATCATTTTCCCTCTGAGGGCAGCTGTACAATTTCCTTAATGCAATGAGGATTGCAATTGGAGCTGTGCCTTTAGATTGGCTGTCACCGGGCAACTGAAGCTCAGTTATTTTTGTCTGTTTTCTATTTACATCCAATGTATTCTTCCATGTACATACACCTTTAGCTTTTAGACGGATTGACATGGTCAGTTTGAAGGCCCTGCAAGGTTAAAAAAGAGCAACTGGTACTGAATAGTTTTCAGATATCTTTAAAGAATTCAACAGGAACTTTTACACAATGATAAATAGGAAATGTCTGGCATTTATATGAGATGTAAATGTGACAATTACAAATGTATAATTTATATTTTATTATAAATTAACTCTATAGGTGAGTTACTGTTGGATTCCTTTTCATTCTGAGTTTTAAACCGTCACACCTGCAACAAAGATTAGAGAGCAACCATTACTTGTTTCTCAATGTCTTTTTAAGCTGCATGGTGTTGCAGTGCTGAAGGACAGGTTTTTAATGTGTTTAACATTAAAATGTAGGACTGCAGGGCTGGATTAAACTGACTACAACACAGTGTTAATCAATTGTTTTTTGGTTTGTTAAATGATGTATGATGCCCAGAACACTGAAACACACCAAGATTATGTATTTTTATACAGTGGGCATGTACTCTTATTTGTATAATATACTATTACTGTCATAATAAACATGTTGGTTTTTTTTTACAATACCAATGATTGTGTTTGTTTTTGTAGTCTTATGGCTTCCTTACATTTGATTGTAACTTGGCATAACTAAGGCAAGTAAATTATGGATTTCAGCAAATATTCATGCTGGTGATGACTAGTGATTCCCTGAGTATTGATCTAGCGACATGGCTGGTTAACATCTATGGTTTTGAATGAAATAGTTCGACTATTGAATGGTTTGCCATAAAATTTAGTTCAGACATCCATGTCCCCCTCAGAATGAACTGGAATAACTTTTCCTCTAGTGCCACCAGTAGGACAAAATTCAGATTTGTCCCATACTTTGGTTTATACCTGCAAAAAAATGTGGTGAGTAATTTTTTTCCTTTATTTTGCTGGATTTCTCTGTTTTCTTTCTTACCTTTTCTGTTCAAGTTTAACTTGTTGATGGTCTTTACCGCTTTGTTAAATATGGAGAGAGAATAAACTGGATAAATGCATCTTGATAGAATTTCCGTCGTTGTTATATAAATGCGACGAAAGCCTTGATTTGCATTCATCCATTTTGTTCCATACATTCAAAATTTCCCTTAATTTAGCATCCTTTGTGCACCAAATTATTTGACTGTAGTTTTAATGGGGATACCATGTGCTGCCACAAGATGGCAGTCATGTATGCATAGCCATGTGTATAACTTCAGTATACAGCATACTGTCTAATATAAGTTCAGGTGTAAACCAGATGCTTTGGAAAATAGATCTATGACATGAATGGAACCTGCTCAACAGCATTTCAACCGCAACTAAGAAGAGTGAAGGTTTAAGCTTTATTCAAAATTATTTAAAACTTTTACAACTCTCATCTACTCATTCAAACCAACACATTCACCCTTTACATCCTTCATGCTGCTCCCACTTCTCAACACATTCATATTCCTACAAAACTACAACTACATTTCAAATATTCCACATCATTCATACTTTCAGGATCATTCAACATGTCAAGCCAGCTATTCGGTTTAGGCTGTCGCCTTTCAACAAATATTAAAACATTAACATCCACAGCTGCCTGAACTGCAGAAATTCTCAAATGAATTGCCAGAATTGTTTCACCTAAAGAAGGTAAGAGCTGAAATACCCAATGTCACAGAAACTGTGATATTTTAATTAATTGTGGAAGAAATTAGCATCAAAATTTTGATGTTTGTTTTGAGTATGTTGTGTTTTTGATGTTTTTAGTTTTTGACCTTGTTGTTTTGAGTATTTGACCATGTTGACCATTTGACCGTGTTGGTTTGAGTATTTGACCGTGTTGTTTTGAGTATTTGACCTTGTTGTTTTGTATTTGACCTTGTTGTGTATTTGACCGTGTAGTTTTTACACACCTTTGAACCGAGTACCACCGTTTGCTTGATTCTAAGCGATGACTGAGTCATAAACCCTGAACCCACCTTGTTGCTTCAGTCGGGATTCGACCCCGCGTCGTCAGCTCTCCAACCGGAGTCTTTGCCGCTGCACCATCTTCAGCGCTGACGGACACAAAGAGAAGTGCAGATCAGAGAGTTCAGCTCCGTCACCTGCAGAGAACATTTACGCTGAAGCCTGAGGTCAGATTCAAAAACAATATCACAGTTTAGCTTTCAGCTTGTTTGTATTTCAGCTCTTAGCTTCGTCTTCCAGCTGATACATATCAGCTTTTAATTCTGGCAATTCATTTCACATTTCTGCATTTCAGATTTGTGCATTTCCTGCAGTTTGTTGCACAGCTGTCCCGTTTAGCGGCGGCCTTTCAGCTTTTCAGCATTCACACGCATTTTCTTGAGGAAATGCAATTTTTCTAGTTTTAATTAGACTGCTTTAATTTTACCTAGCTGTTACCTAATTACCTAATACCTAATAAACAAGTGGTGTGTGGTTACTTGGACAGCTAAGTCCTCAGCAGGAAATAAATGTATTTAGTATACGGTATTTTACTTTACAGCCTTAACGTACTTACTTAAAATACAGTATTGCGGTCGCGCACATAAGCGCTTTACACCGATAAATGCTATTTCTCTCATTCACCAGTGGGGTCGCTGTGTTTGGTGTCGGCCGTTTTCGCTCCACTGTTTTGAACGTAGATAGCCGCGGTGTATCATGGGATACAAAATGTCTCCTAAGAGTGCTGGCTAATGCCAAGTTACGAGCGATAACTGCGGTTAAATATATATTTTACCTCGTTCTAAGCGGTTGTAGAGTCACTATATGTATATCTGACACGTTCACTGCATTCTGTTGTCGCCATGGTGAGTTCAGAACGTATCGTTTTACCACTAACTGGTTTAATAGCTTAAAGCGCATTTTAGCTTTAGCTTAGTAAACCTAGCCCCGGTAACGTTAAACGTCAGATAAAGGACAATTGACGTAAGTTTGTTTCGTCTTCAGCCAGACGTTTCTTACCAAAGCCCCGGTTGCGGCCATTGGGGTGCTTGTTTCAAACGGTCGGGTGGAACTTCGTTGTGTGCAACTTTTATCAGCTGGCGCACATCCGAGTTCCAAACATGTCTCCTGCCACATCGTTGCGTTTGGGACAAATCTTGTGTCTTTGTTTCTAGTCAACGAAAGCGGAGTCCAGAGTATCCAGCTCCAGCTCCAGGACAGATGAGAGGAGGAGATCGAGGAGCAGAGGCAAGAATTAGTGTATAGCCACATGCACTGTGCTACTAAATATCACTCTAACCTGGTTTTGCAACTAATGGCATCCTAAAGACCTCAATATTGTCACAGTGGGCAGTTTATCCCCGAGGTCTCCAGCCATTTTAACTGTTTTCTTTTATACTATAGTTAGGTTTAAAGTAGAATTTCTGAATAGTTGAGTTGTTGCTTACCAAAACAACGGTTAGGTAGTCGGTTAGCAGTGTTTCTGATGGTGGCTGCTTGTGTCACTTTCTATGTAATCACAATAGAAGCTTTGTCTTTGTGTTTCTGTTTATTCAGGACGAGAAAAGGGGAAGCGGCGACGCAGCCGGAGTAGATCCTCCTCATCGTCCTCTTCCAGTTCATCGTCTTCATCGTCGTCATCATCGTCCTCTTCCTCATCAGGGTCATCATCACACTCGTCCAGCCGCAGTCGCAGTACCTCTAGCAGCAGCGGTAAGTGTGTCTTTAAAGTCTGAATACATCTGAGAATCTCTGGCTGTGAAACAATTTTTTGTGGTCAGTCAAATTTCTCCAGCGCTGAATTGTGTTAATGTCAGATGGTTTTTATGAATTTTTTTCCACAAAGTGTGTTGTAAATCTACATATTATGTCTATTTGTATTATCATAACAGTACAAATCCATAAATTGATTAAATGTGTGTGTTTATAGACTCCCGCAGTAAACCCAGAAAGCAGTCTAAGAAAAGGAAAAAGGAGAAACCACACAAAAAAGTAATCTTGTGCATTTTGTCTCATGTTTTTTATAATTTGAAATGACTGAAATAAGTCACTCAATGAAAACTAAGTCCAGCTTATTTTATATTCTGGAGCAGAAAGGGAAGAAAGAGAAGCGACACAAACGTAAAAAAGACAAGAAAGCAAAAGGAGGAGAAGAAAACTCGGGGCCTGTACAGATCTCCAAGGTAAACCGCTCATTAAGGTCCCATTTGACAAAAATTCCTTTTCTTACCTGTGTGGCCTAAACCCATTTCCTGTGACTTCCATTTGATGAATTTCACTCAGCAGCAAATATAGTGCATCTTGTAAAATGTTATCACAGATTTCCAGCCAGCCCTTCCTGACACATGAAACATGCAGGTCTACTATGATATCTAACGCTAGCAGCAGTAACAAGGGTAAAGGTATATCCATTGTCTGTCATCGACGTTACTCTTCTTTGTGCTCCTCTAACTCTTAAAAGTGGGGATGAAAGAGTGGGCAACCACCCCTCGAAGTTTCTGTTCATTTATCCATATTGGTGCTTGGAAGTTACACTTGTAATCTCTGTCTAATTATGTAATTTTGACAGTCAACTTAATTAGAAAAGAAAATTGTACTTACTTTTGTTTTGTTTTTTTTCAGTACTTGAAGGACAGGAAAAAAGGCAAGTACAGTATGATATCAGGGAAGAAGATAAAGATGAAAGTAAAAAAGTCAAAGAAAGACAAACAGGTAATGTCAATTTTTTGCTGTCAACTAAGCAACCAGGTGTGTCTTTACAGTTTGTGAATGGGTTATTTGCCTTGCCTCGCATGTGCCTTTTTGTTACAGCGGGACAAAAACCGAGCAGAACTTCTTGAGTTCTTGAACTCTACCCTGTGATGGCACTGTGGACGCCAGTAGTGGTGCTCGGGTTCGGACACGTCAGCAGAACTCAGGAAACAACAACTACGCTCAGAACAAAAATGAAGGGTTTTCTGAGAAAGAGATGATGAATACAACTTGCACTGACACAGTGGCGGCACCGAGCCGTATGGAGTGAAGGAGCTGTATCTCATACAGCGAATGAGATGCGTTCAGACCACTAGCTACATTTTCACCATGCTACTGCCCATGTGGTCAGTTCTTCAGCTTAGGCCGATGGCTTCTGTGAAATGAGAGGTATTTATGTTGAGCGGCGTCTTCCAACATTTTAGCTGTGGCCAACCAGATGAAGGTGAAAATTGTAAGTAGACAACATCAGAGCATTGCATGTGGGTGAACTGCCAGCGATCGGCTTCTCAACTTTGCTTGTGGTTTGAACGTATGGCCACTCCTTACAAAGAGTCCTCGAGCATTTTACTCCTATAACATGGTCAGACCAGAATGGATAATTTAACAATCGAAAATTGATGCACCAGAGATATTGTCACTTTTATTCGTTCTTCTTCCACGTCAAAACCAGGCTCCTACATTACCCACAATGCAACTTGACTGCCAACAGTTTGGCTAGGGATTCAGGTGCGTTATGCTAGTGGTGGCTATTGTAGCCTCGATTCGCTAGCCTCAGGCAGAGATGAGGAGTGGGCTACAGAGGTCTGGTGAGCTCACTTTCTAACTCCAAATCCCCAGAACTTTTTCAAAGTGATGTCACTTATCAGATTTCAGGCAGCTCCCTCTGGTGCCACAAACGGCTGTATACAACTACATTCACATATGCAGTAGTACTCCCCAACACCTGTAAACGGGCAAGTATTTTTTTTTACATGCTGGCTCTCTCATGTCAACCTTGCTACGTTTAGCCCATACATTTATTTTTTTGTAGATAGTCATGTTTCCACAGTAAATGTTGGCCGTGGGAACCACAGTGTTATCAGTGTATACTGATATCATAGTTTTTGATGTGTACATTTTGTTATGAGAATCCACTCATTGTATGATGATAACTATGTTTTAGTCATAACATTCATTCCCCTCCATTGAAATATAAAATACAATCACTGTTAGTGCCCCTATATCAATCCAGTTTAAATCGTTATATGGCTGATGGAGTAAACCTGTTGTGTACTGTTGAATTTTGCTGTGTGACAAACAGAAAAGAAACGGCAATAAACTGCTGGAAAGATTTTACGTTGAAGTGTTTCACTCAAAAAGGTCTATAAACATATAGTGATCATTTCTTTTTTTTCTCATTGCAAATGAAGAATATCAGGAAAGCTTTCAGTCTGCTGACCTTGGATGATGAATTATTGTGCTGCCTGTCGGGAGAAAACAAATAGCAGTCTCTAGATTGAGACCATGACTCAACCTCTGAATGACGTTAATGTGAGCATTTGCTATTACAGATAGTTTACAGATAGAAGACAAAATGAGTAACGTACATAATTCTAATTCGGAACATCATATCATTAAAGATCATTCACCTCTGCGGTAACATCAACATATTTCATTAGTTACTACAACAAGAAAGCCTTGAAATTATATAAGTACTATAGCAATTATAGCCTATAGTAAATGGCCCTCAATGCTTTGATGCCAATGTCTACAAAATATAAGACGCATCGCTGCAAGAGGCGATAATCTCAAGCAAAGTTGAAACTGTTTTAAATCCCAAAAATGTGCTGTCAAGTTACAAAAGATCAGAGAAAATCACCTGACGCTGCCCTTTCGGTTTCAATGGTAAACCAGTAGATGGATCACATGCTGATTGGTCTCGTACTGAAAAGAGTAGGAGGATTATGAGATCCGTCCTGCCTCGCCTGGTGAAAAGTGGACACTGCAGCCTGGGTCCTGGACATCAGCATCTGTCCCGCTAAAACACCCCAACATCACTGTCCTGAGAAGGCCCCACATCAGACAACCTTACTGCTGTTGGTTCCTTTATATCTGAAGTCAGGCATGCTCCACGCCCTCTGTGACCTCCCATCCCTCTCCATCCCCCTCTCCACATCCTCTGACACGGTTTTGAGGTCGTTCAACCCCGCCCCATCGACCACAGCCGAGGTCAGGCCCACTGTGCTTCCGAACGGGTTAATCTTGATCCGGGATCTGAAGTTCACGAGGGACATACTCATGGCGCGTTTGTTGTTCCACTGGCGGGTGAGCCGCTGAGCTTCCTGCTCCTCCTTCAGGTGATCCAGAGCCTCCAGGAGGACGGAGCGAAACAGGCCGGGCACCTCCTGCGCCTCGGGCTCATTGGCCAGCATAACCTCCCTGAACCTGTGCAGAACAAAACAAAACACTGATGAGACATGATGCACAGATTGCCAGTTAAATGTTATTTAATTTTTTTTGCTGTACTGGAAGAGCAGTTGAAGATTTAGCATTGCACTCCTATAACATTGAGTGACGGCGGACAGTTTAGATGTGTCAAAATCATAGAGATATAATTTTAATTTCACACGTTCTTCCCCGTCAAACCTGGTGCCTGCAAGTGACATCACTTGAGGACATTCATCAGACTTTGCTTTATAAACACATATATGGAGTAACGCTCCTGAGGACATCAGTGGGAGTTAAAGAGTCTGTGTCAATGCATGGATATGAAAATATATTTCTTATTTCAGAATATGCTCCCATGCAGGCGAATTAAAGAAAGAACCTCTGGAAACAAGATTTTTATTTGTGTCAGGGTTTTATTCTGGCATTTGAGCAAAAGAAGCATCCACATAATGGCAGATGTAATAAAAGGCCCATCACAGTCCAGCCATCATCCCCCCACCTGTGTGACCAGCACACCCCAATTACTCCTCTTCCCACTAAAAGAGGTGCTGAGACCTTTACAAGCCTTTAAATAGACATCTATTTGGAAACCTGTTTCCCAATAAGTGCTTACAGTTGACTGATGATTGGTCTTCTTTCCTCCGCTTAGAAACAATCATGTTCAATCTGAAGAGAAATTATGTTTGGTTGACAGCCAGAATCACTGTAGTGGATTTGCCCTGACCTTTTCAATTTAACCAAGTATCATTGTTAGCAATATAACTCGAACAAATGTATAAATGAAAGTGGAAAAAGGCTTTATTAAAGGTAAAATTTATGATTCAGTTGTGAATGAAAATGTAGCCACACTCAAAATTCAAAACACAGGGCTGAGACCTGCTGTCATTCTGAGGGATCATTTAACCTTTAGTAGAGGATTTACACTAGATAATAACCAGATCTAAGGTACTGTATAGTAATATACAATAGTAGTATTAATAGTATATGCAAAAAAGCTGAACTCTGGAGCTTTCATCGGTATCTCCTCTGTTAAAAGTTAATCCCATCTGTTCAGGAAGAACACAAGTAAGGTATGAGTATGTTCATCTATTTACTCACATTTTAAATTCATCGTGTCATCAAGGACCACGGTCAGTACTCTTTCCAACATGTTGCTTAAAGCTACCTTTCACAGCTTTCTGTGTTTCTCAGCTTACAGTAATTGGAAATATGAGTCGGTCGGAAGAGTCTAGACCTGCTCTATATGAAAAAGTGTGATGATATGGTGCTGTATAAATGAAAATGAAAATGTAAACCAACATTTTACAGCATCATCAAAATCAGTGGGTTAGTTTGGCAAACAAAAAAATCCCCGCTTTTTTCGAGCTTTACACTGGATCTAATTGATCTTGTTTGTTTTCTTAAAATAATTGTCATTGTAGAATAAAATAAAAATATCCGGAACAAGAAAAAGTTAAAAAAATAAACTCCCTTCAGAAGAAACATGGGGGGGTAGTCCCACTTAGCACCATTCAAACTGCTTCCCAAAGCCTGTGGAGCTCTAACAGAACACCTGAGACCTCGGCAGCTTCCTGTGAACACATGCTCAAACGAGCTCAGGACATCTCTGCTGGAGAATAAAAGGCGGAGACACCAAAGAATTAGAGAGTCATGTGTTTGGGGGTGACGGAGATGTTGGCCAGCTGATCCGTTTCCCTGACGAAACCTCTCCCTGTCTCTGCCAAACACAAAGAAGTGTCTGTTAGCAGCGTGTCCTGAGATTATGTAAACAGATCTTCATGGAATTTAGAGGACACCTCAGACTTGAGCCAAGGAGCGATTTGGTTCTGATATTTAACCATAGCCATTAACCATTAAGTGGTTATTAACTACAGATTCCTAAGAGCAGACTTCCTACAATACCTTTGGGAAAAGAACCACAGTGTCAATAAACCTGTAACATCATGGCGTCGATCTTCTCATCTTAACACTGGCCAAAAAAGCAGGCAGGCGCGTTTCCCGAAATTTCAAAATATTTTTTTAATCCCACCTAAATCACATAAGAAACAAAACCTTTTCTCTACGGAGAATAATGAGCCTGAACATCACTGTGCACACAGAGATCTCGGACTTGTCACACAATACACATTCTACATCTCATGTCACTTGTTTATGAGACAATATGTTCATAGTTTAGGTTTGTACCAAACATCAACCCACCATTTTTATTTATACTGTACATCAGGAATAACCTGCGCTGAGCATCGTGACTTTTACACTATAACCTGCATTAAAAAATAACTTGAAAAATGAAGGAATCATACAGATGAAAGCTTTCACCTCACTAATCCTGGGAACATTTTAACCCTGAAACAAAATCAAAGTTCTCTTGTCGAGGGATGTTTGGTTTTTGTGAATTGTGAACTCTTAAATTGAAAAGTAAGTACCTCTAGCTGTCAAGTCAATGTAGTGAACTAAAAATAAGATATGTCCCTTTGAAATGTAATGGAAAATAAGTATAAAGTAGCATAAAATTTAAACACTGAAGGAGAGTTTAAGTATCTTATAATTGTACTTGAGTTAATGTACTTGATATCTCTCCACCTCCACCTGACTTTATGCTTCAGTTGCTGTAATATCTGTCCAGCTACATGATCAGTTCTTGTGTCTCCTTACTTGAGAATGACCAGGCCGCAGCAGGGCGGCGGCACCTTGGAGCAGAGCTCCTCCAGGCCGAGCTTCTCCCCGGTGCTGATGCTGTAGGAGGAGCGAGGCGTGCTGGCCAGCCAGCTGTAGTCCACCCCGGTCTTGAGGCGCCGGTACTCGCTCTCCCTCTCTTTCTGCTGCCTCTCCGCCTCCTTCAGGTGCCAGCTGAACTCCAGCATCAGGGTGTCGGTGACCACGTCGGCCGGGTCCCTCCGGGGGCTCTGGTAATACGGCTCATTCCAGTTGAACCAGGAGGCCATGGCACTGTCCCTCTCCACAGCTCCCTGGTGAGAGAACGACAATCAGAGGTAGAAATCATTAGAAGTGGCCTCAAATTACAGGAGATCACAAAACATCACCGCCAAGCTGTTAAGAATAAAAGACATTCTGCCTCAACTTTTGTGGTTTTCTTACAATTTGGTGTACAGATTTCATATGTGGCTGACAAGGAGACATTTTGGAAAGGTTATACAGTAATTTCAATTTGTGAATCTCTGTATCTCTTTGTGGAGCTTGAAAGGACCAACAAATCAAAACTATAGATTTGCAGAAAGCTGTTCTATTGAACATTCAGTTGATTAAGTGTTTGCTTTTTGCTTAAGTTTGCTTTTTTACAGCTGTCTGAAAATACAGCACTTACAGAGAAGACCTCATATCTTTTTTAATTTTGATACTTTCATTTATGTTTAAAACATGCACCGTTCGCATCATTTGGCATCATTTGTACCTCCCCATCCTCTGAAGTCTGTTCCGCTGAATGTTGTTTCCACATCTGGACATATTCCCAAAAGACAACATGGCTCTTTGTTCTTCAGGTGTTATAGGTGACAGCTCCCACAGCTGCTGTATTCAATTCAGTTCAATAGCCAGTCTTTGTTTGCATTTCTTTTTGTGATGAAAGCACGAACACATAAGAGAAGTGGCCACTGATGGCGGTATTCTGAGTCATTATTTCAGAGTGAAAGGTTTTAGCTTCACAATCTCCATGAGCTCCTAAAGGCAAGACTTCATAAAGACTGAAAGTATTTATATATTAGTCGATCAAGAGAAAATTAGCCAGCAACAATTTTGATATTCAAATAATCGTTTAAGTTTAAGTATAATTGCTAAATATTCTCTAGTTCCAGTGTCTTATATGTGAAGACTTGCTGCTTTTCACTGTCTTTTGTGGTATAACTGAAAATGTTTTGATCATTTTTCAAGCAAAAAAGCAATGAAGAAAATTCAAACATGGTCTAATTCCAGCCTCTCAAATGTGATTACGTGGTGCTTTTCTTTGTCGTGTATCACTGTAAACTGAATATCTTTGGGTTAGGGACTGTTGGTCAAACAAAATAAGACATTTTTAGACCTCACATTGGACTACGGGATGTTGTGTCAAGGATTTCCTGACCCATGAACATTTAGACAGAGTAAGACAAGAGAGAGATTGAAGGGCTGGCGCCTCTCTGTCTAGTCACCAAGAGCATTCTGCAAGGTCAGATAGATTTATTGTGACTATCGTAAGGGAAACAATAGCAAGGTCGTGAAGGAAGACGGAGCAGCTCTAAGATTGTGTCAGCTGAGCCCGTTTGAGCCCAAGGCTAGCTGCCGGTTAAAGGTCATATCTGGGAGAGAGGCCTCCTTATGGAGACGGGTCATAGACGGTACAAACACGCCTTGCTGGGGAGATAACGGCAGCGAACTGGTTGGCGTTACTTTGTGTTACACTGTCAATGTAGATCCTATTTCTCCTTGATCAAGCTTCAGTAAATCCTTGTGCTTTGAATTCAGCTGGGTCTCCGACAGTTCTTCAGCACGACCACATCAACCCGAGAGATTTCCCATCACATGTTGCAAAGGGCATTTTTGCCACATGAGTAATCCATTTAAAAGGAATTGTTAATAAACTGAATATCTTTGGGTTTTTTACTGGTCAGACAAAACAAGCAACTTGAACAACTGAGCACCTTGAATTGTAGGGAACTGTGATTGGCGTTTTTCACATTTCTGACTTTTAATAAGTCAAATGACTGGTTGAATAATTGAGACAATAATGGGAATCCTTAATTGATCCGGAGTTGTGATCTCCGACACTCTTCAGAAACACAGATTTATAAAGCTCCCCCTGTGTATTTCTTATCAGTACTGGGCATTATTTTTATGTTGTAACAGTAGTTCAGTCTGTAACTCATCTTCTTTTATTAAGTGTCCATTTAATTTGTAACTTTTGACCTTGGGTTAATCTGTTCCCATGCTGAGGTTGTCCTCCAAACCACAGCTGCTCTACATGCTTTAAACCACTCTGCTGCACCATGGAGAGGCTGTTATTGTTGCTGTAAATCAGATTATCAACGTATGCAGAGAAAACCTTCCACAACAAAGCGACAGAGTGGGATTAGCTGCAGATCTTCTCGTACCTGAGTACAGTTTCACTCTGAGCTGATTAACCCTTCAAAATGGAGCCAAACACATCCAGCCAACACAGGCTTCACTATAAAGCAAGGCCATGGAAAAGAAGCAAATTCTCACATTTGAGGTGGAACTATCAGATTTGGGGAATCTTTTGCTTGAAGACATGATTTAAACGATTATGAAAATAGTTGCCGATTCATTTTCTGCTGATCGACAAATTGTTGCAGGTCTAGAAAGGAGAACGGTGTTCTGCTTTTCTCTCTCCTGTTGGAGCTTGGACATCAAAGTTGACCTATTCCACATGAATAATACAAAATTGGCTACAAGAGAAAAATAAATTTCCAGCTGGCATGAACTTTCTTTCTTTCTTTTCCTGAAAATATCCCTGCTGTTCAGTTTTGCACCCAACAATTCTCAAGCCTGGACTGCTGGCTACTCTTGACAGATAAAACTCTGAATATATCACTATCACTGAGCACAATCATGGTCCAATCTTTTGCTGTTTACTCCAAAGCAGACTTAGTAAAAAATAAATAAATAAAAGCCTTTTCCTACCTCTTCTTCGTCTTCTTCTTTAAGTTTTTCAAGGAACAAAACCACAGAAAAGCAGAGAAAAGTCCTCTGAGATCAGACAGCTAGATGGATGCTGAAGAGACGAGACTGGCTGAATGTAAAGCAGAGAGTGAAAAAAATGGATTCTCTCTCTCTCTCCCTCTGCTCTCCCGTCCTCTCACAGTCCCACAGTATTATCTCCTCCTCCTCCTCCTCCCTCTCCTCCTCCCTGGAGCCTCCCTGGCCTGCCCTTACTTGTTGCAGGAGGTTGGGGGCACCATCACCAACGGGAGCCATTGGATCACGGCCCCTGATGAAGTGCTTATGTAGCTTTTTACGATTCGCCGTTGCCATAGTGATGCTCCTAAGCCTATTTGTCCACAATAAGCTCCATCAGCTGAAAGGGAGCTAGAGAGCGATGAAGAGGCAGATAAAGAGGACTCGCTGGGTTGTGCAGCGAGATGGAGAGAGGGAGATAAAACAAAGGATGTTGTTTTGAGGACAGGGTTAGCGTAGTGTGGGGCTCACCGTGCACTGACGACGGCTTAGTTAAGGGACACTTGGTGCAACATCTGCGAGAGGTCAGCCTTCTGTAAAATCATTTCCCACAGATAAATGAGTTTCACTGGTGCAGAACAGCCATGCAAAACGTGCTGATTGCAGGAGGAAATGATGGTGATGATGAAGATGATGAAGATGGTGGAGAAGCAGAGCTGTTAAGATTGTCCAGATTGAATGTGCAGTTGTTGTGTAGGTGGATTTCAAGGTTTGTTGGTTTACTCTGTGTGTGTGAGTGTGTGTGGGAGTGAGCAGCTAACGGTTTCCTTCTGCACATGTTCACAGTAACCTCCAAATCCCTGTCAGACCTCCACCACAACACCACCTTCCTCCTCTTCCTCCTCAGTGTTGTACTGCTAAATAAAATACTGGGTGAACGCTGAACTCTATTTATTCAGCGCAGAAACACATCCAACAGTGTGAACAGATAAACAGTGAGATTCCCAGTGGTGGAAGAAGTATTCAGAGGCTTTACTGAAGTAAAAGTACCACAGTGTGAAAAGGCTCTTTATTACAAGTAAAAGTCCTGCATTGAAAAAAAACATGTATAGGTATTATATTCCATTTTGTGTCGTTTCTTTATTTGCAAATATTAAAATAAATAAATAAACAGTGAAGAACAATTGCCTAAAAAACCCACCAGGGGGCTTGAAAAGTGTCATTCTCCAGGCAGCATATTACAGGAAATAAGTGCAGCAATGATGAATACACAATTTATATGTATCTATCAATAATTGATGAACGTATGTAGGTATTATCAGCAAAATGTACCTGTAATTAAAAGTACTCATAATGCTGAAAGATCAGCCTTGTGAGTGTTCTACTATTATAGATTGTATTATTATTATTACTACGGTACTGATGTGCTCATGTGTAATTAGCATTTTACTCTTGAAGTTAATATATTTTATGTACAAATGCATGATGCATTTTTATGTTATATATGTTCATCAGATGAGATATTCCTCATTCGAATCGAGTGTCTAAGGGCAGAGGGTGTTATATGCTCTACAGATTTTAAAGCCCGTTGAGGCACATTGTGATTTGTGAAATGAAACTGACTTGACGTCTGTAATGTATCTAAATGGAAAGAGGTTCTGATCAGCATAGCGCTGTATATCTGAAATCTATCCTCTTAGCTCACATGACAAAAGGAATCTAGGGTGAGTTGTGGTGGGTTTACCTCTCATTACATCCCTGACTTTTTCTCATCTCGGAGCCAGAAGCTTAGTCTGCAGTTGTGTTGACATGAAGCGCATGAGGGTATCCTCCGACATATAAAGGCAGCGTGTCTACCTCCATTTCAAAGTGACAGATGGGCAGGTAAGCTCTCCCTGTAATCCAAACAGATGACAGCGACAATCCTCTAAAGTGATTCCCTCCATCAACTCCATGTTACCCTCACAGAGCAAGCGGCTGCAGGGCTCTGATGTGGCTTGGTGGAGAGGCACCTGTGAGCTCTGACGCACTCCACGAGCTTATAGACCGCCTCCTCATATCATACGACGCATTTGTCACCTTTCCTTGTAATCTCTTTTAACTGTAATTCTCATTTTAGTGAAGCAGAATTCAGACAATCTGAGTCATGATCTGTCTCCGGGCGTTGTTATATTCTGCTCATGTATCTCATTTGGACGGTGATGATTTTTAGGCCTAACCTGCTCTTTTTGTACACCTTGTCTCTGCTCTAAACTGACAACACAGACATCTGCAGCCAAATATTTCTTTGCACTGTATGTCAGTGCAAGTAAAACATAATACATTAGACAGAGGATTCAGCTCCCTTGATTTCGTTACATTATTTATTTGAGCAACCGATGTGTCTAGGTTTAACTGATCCTGATTCCTAATCCTCATAATGTCTAAGAGGATTTATCAGGACATGTCATAGACAGTGAGTCAGTCAGTGTGACTCAGGGGGAAGAACAGATTGATCAGAGACTGAAAAACACCACTAATTCTGGTGTGATGAACAATCTACATCATCATCATGCTCTTGTAATGTGTCTGGTTTTCATGTCATGTTCATGAGACCGCAAGAGGTCGACTACACTAACCCAATAAAGGGCACTCACTTTCACTAATGAAAGTCAAAGACGTGTTGCTTCAAATCTCCAAACTACACAGTTTTATTGAATATTCACAAGTAGCAAGAACCAGAAATAAACAAAGGAACACAAGAAACTATGCTACTGCAGACACATAGCCAACACATGAGCACGCACACTCACTTAGCCAAATGCATACATGAAGACACACTCTTTCACTCACTCACACACTGACTTGCTTGAATTTCTTCTGGGCATCTTTGTTGCTGTGGCAACGGTTTGGCGTGAGAATTGTTTGGGCAGCGTGAGCATGTGAGACTGAGCGTGAGTTGGCTACTCTGTGTTAACATTGCAAACAACAGCAATGACAGAGAAGGAAATGAAAAATAATTAGTACAACTGTTACATATTACAGTGGAAATATGTGGGTATGGGAGCACACAAAGATATACGAAGAAGAAACACAAAGATCAAGGGGGAAAAAAACTAAAAACAATATCCACAAGCAACAAAAAGACATTAAAATGAAACCAACAACAATAACATTTTTAAAAATGGGGGGGGGGGGGGCAGCAAAATCAACAAAGGGAAACCAGATTCTATTATATTTTTTAAGTGATCCATTTAAAATGAATCTCAGTTTCTCAACACATCATGGCCTCTTTGTATAAAAGAAGGAGAGGAGGATTCATCATAATGCTATAACACTGGACTGATGAAGTGAGTCTTTAAATGTCCTGATGCTTCTCTTCACCTTTGAATTGCCTCTGTGTGTTTGAAGGGTGCTATGCAAATAAATCAGCCTCAATAGCCGTATACAAGGCTTATATAATGATAGAGTAGATAAAACATGACATCAACCTGTGACCTGGCCTCAACTGTTTCTTTTTTGTTTGGATTGGAAACCCCTTTGAAGTGCACTCAAACCCACCACTAGGGGGTAGATTCTCACCATTTTAGCTGCTAAGAGCTGCCTCCTTATTTCTTTATCTCTGCTGTAACATATCAGCTTGCTGGCATAACAATCCTCACATGTGGTGAGAGTCCTGTTACACAGTTTTGGGTGGAGACATTTGTGTTTTGCTTTGTGAGCTCCTACCTGATAAGTTTGATCAAACAAGCAACATGCCACCGCACCTCCTGAGCAAATATTAATCCACGTGCATGATCACATTCCTTAGAGAGCAACGAAAATAATTGGAGGGGGGGGGGTCAGAGCAATACCTGACAGACAGGTTAGTAGATAAAATTGTTGCAGTGACGTGTCTAGAGAATCCCCCTTGTGTAACCTTTTAGAGCTTGTCGTGAGGCATCAAAAGGCAATCTGGCCTTTTTACTCCTCCAGTGAAGGAATAAGCAGTGATGTGCTGCGGACAGTCACAGACTCAGCTGAATGTGAGCTTTGTTTGATTGTCAGATGGGTTCACGGCCCCTATACATATGTGTCAGGCTTTGTGCACTCCACACTGAAGTGAACTGAGTAACCCTCACATGATGAGCCGGGCACAAAACACCAGTACTGACGCCGAAGGTCTATTTCCTATGAAGCACTCAAGCGGGAACAGTTTCTACGTTGTGTGGTGGTTTTTAGCTTTCAGAGATCAAGGTGGTTGCCGTTTTAATATGTTAAACATGTTATTCCCCTTTGTGATGCTGTGTATGATAGATCTCACAGCTGTGATATGTGATTATCTGTCCCCTGAACTCATAATATGATCTGAAGACATAGTTTTACATATATTTGTGCAAAGATCCCGTAGCGTTTTAGCTTACATTTTAAGATTATTAAACTAAATGAATCTGAAAATAACTAACTTAGTACCAGAGCTGTAGACACAGAGGTTGTGTTTCTTCTGAAAATGTGGGTTTGGTGGATATTCTCTAGCCTGATTCCTGTCTATTGTAGGCTCACTATATTTAAAGCAATTGTTTGACATTTTGGGAAATACACTTATCCGAGTGTTCATGTCGGACAATCAAGGTTGGTTGAGTTGGCTGCGTAAGGGTTGAAAAAAGTACCACATACATTGCACTTAATAATAGTGCAATTACCTTGAACTACAGGGCTTTGATTAATGTGAGACAGCCATGTGACTGTGACCGGTTTTCGGGTACATTATTATTATGCGTCCTGTTGTAACTTTTAAGAACGGTAATTACAGTAACTCCAATATGACATGAACATGGCATTTCTCACTTTCTTGTAGAAAGATGACAAGATTGATACCACTCTTAATCTCCTCATCTGCCTCTTGGCGAGAAAGCGTAATCATAGGAGTCTCTACCATCCCATGAGCCAAAATGACAAACTATTCCTTTAAGCTGATACTGGCAGGCATCTTTGGTAGCAAAACAACTCACGGGTCACAAATTAATAGTATTAAATGGTATCAGTTACTTTGAGCCTTTAATTGCTGAAGCTTCAGACTCATTATGAGGTGTTACTGTGCTTCATTTTCCAGTTTCTTTATGCCTCCTAATCCAACAGCACAGATCACAATGAGCTTTCAGAGTTTTCAGCTCCCAGTGCAGATTCACTGACCTTAGTACGCAGTCCACACACAGAGGCTTTTCTACTGAAATGGGACACTGGACAAAGGCCAATGAAAATGGGGATGTCAGCAAATCAGGGATTTTTTTCACCGCACTCATGTGATGCACCATGAACTTCCCTCCCTAGTCGCACCAGAGGGCAGTGATCAAGGCAATTTCAATTTCAGTCAGATGTTAAACAACATGTCTTGTTATTTCATGGCTTTGAGATTACATAATGTAGTTTGAGCAACGGGACGTTCTTAGTGGCTGTTTATTGAGACAGATAAGACAAAGAAACCCTTTCAGGCTACTTGACAGCAGTTAAGTTAAAGTGCAGCGAGTGAAATGTCACAAATGCAACATCTTATACATTAGTATTAAGCTGTTAATACCCTCAGGTGTCTATATTTGTATAGCAGAATGCTGCTGTTTCCAGGAACTCCCTCCTTGTCACCCTGCTCACACTTCCTTTAAATGTCTCCACATGGTGATTTCAAGCAGTGGTGGAAAACGTACAAAAGTAGCAATACCACACTGTGGAAATACTCCATTATTAGTGAAAGCCCTGCATTGATAAGTTCTGAAGTATTATAAACAAAATATACTTAAAATAAATCTCATTATGCAGAATGGCTAATTTATATTGTTATATTTTTAATTCATGCACTTCCATGTAAGCAGCATGTTAATTCACCAAGTGAATAATTTTTCATTAACTTTACATTAACTGATCATAACTGATCATCGGATGTGAAGGAAATATCTTTATCTGTTATGTAAATAGTAATTATAGCTGTCAGATAAATGTAGTGGAGTAAAAGGTACAATATTTACCTCTGAAATGTAGTAGAAGTAGAATGAAATTTAAATACTCAAGTAAAGTACCTCACAATTGTACTTAAGTTCACTACTTGAGCAAATGTATTTAGCAATGCTGTAGTCAGGATTCTAACAATACTGAGGTCACGAGTGCAACCAAGTTATTTATTGTCATTATTATTATTGTCACAAATCCATCACCTTAAAGTTGATGTAGTGATCTTGTTAGCAAACAGCTGCCTGTATACACATCCAGCAGACACAAGAAAATATGCTAATTTCCGTGCTCTTTTTTGGTCTCCACTGCCTCCTGAGAGAACTATCTGCAGCATCGGGTGATCATCGTCTGTGGGTTTGTCGCTATGTGAGACACCTTTCACGTTACACGTAGTTACTGTATTTCATCCATTTATAATTTAAGTCTCAATTAGAGCAGCTTTAAGCGACTACATCTTCAAAAGAGTGATGACATACTTTATAAAAACATGTCATATAAATCTATCAGCGTGGCAGCTTTCAATCAGATCATGTGTTTTGCACAAACACCCCGAGGCCTCATTCTCTGCCGGTTACATGGCCATATTGCAAGGCCAGATGGCTGGAAATGTAACGCAATGACAGAATATACTCCTCTGCGCAAACTGGAGTTCACTGTCTCTGCAGAATGTTATCTCTTAACCCTGTGAATTGCTAAATTTGCTGGCTAATAGATTTAGCCTGTATTGGAAGTCTGTGGGTCTTAGATAACACTCTCATCTGCAGTGTGAGTCGATGTTTGTCGCACATGATCTGCATGAGGATCTCCAGTTTGTCCTCCCAGAGCTGAGCTAACGTTGTGATTTCTCTCTGTGTTGTAAACAGACAACAGAGCAAAGCCGCACGAAAAGGATATCATATTGTAGAGGCGTGGTTTGGTCAAAACATTGCTGACAAAATAAAATTGTTGCGGTCAGCCTCTTTTCAACAATGGGCCAGATATTGAGCTAAACTGCGAGAAAAATATGCATTTTTACATCAACCTGCACTAGTTTGACTAGTCAGACAGTCGGCCCAGTTTCTATGAAGTAGGGGTTCAACTAATGATTATTTCCATTACAGATGAATCTGCAGATTATTTTCTCAATTAATTGATTCATTGTACGGCGTCAGAAAATAGTAAAGAAAATGTTCATCACAAATTCCCAGAGCAAAAGTTGAGATATTAAATTGCTTGTTCTGTCTCACTAACGGTTCAAAACCCACAAAAAAATGTTTAGTTTACTATCAAAAATATTTTCTTGTTGTTTAAGTGCCAGTATAAAGATAACAGGGTGGTGAAGTGAGTGAGGAATCCATTACAGGATCTAAGGAAAAGCCTCCATGCATGTCAGCAAAAAGAGGCTTTTTATGTATTAGTAAGAAACAATATTAATCAGGTGAGAATAATGTTTAAAGCTTTCCATCCACTGTAATTCTACTTTACATGCATACAAAAATGAAATACATTTCTGGTTATGGCGGTTTGGTTGCTGACATTGTCACATGACAGCAAGAAGCAAGAAGCTCCCAGGTTTCCTTTACCTCGTCTTTCCTGAATTATATTTGCACGTCCACCGCGAGTTATTCCTCTGTCAAACACATGCAAGTCAGGCATGTTGTGTGTAAACTGTATGTCGATCGTATGTGTGTACTTTCCCTTTGATGGACTCCGTGATTTCCACCCAGGACATGCGGGGACAGCTCTGCAGACATCAGAGGAGGGAGTCTGATGAAGAAAAAAAGAAAAACCAGGCCCCAGGGCTTTGTCCTTGTTGCTGAAAAGCTCAGAGTACACAAGAGAAAGTGACTGCACAGTTTGTACATACACATAAGAAAAAAAGCTCTTTACTGGTCTCCATCTGGCGAACGTTTTGCTGTGCAGCTGTCCCAGTTTGTCTGTAACCAGGTGAGATCCATGTGAGCGCCTCATACTGTCAAAAGGCGAGCAAGTCTCAGTAACAACATTGCAACGCAGGTCCGACCAGTGTCACCCAAAATGTAAAAAGTCACGAGAGAGATCAGCATCTCCACATTCACAACGACTTTCCTTAGTGATTAATCTACTCACAGTAGTTCAGCTTGATTCACCTTTAGCACTAACAAATACAAACAGCTTGCACACCATGTTCCAGATAAATTCTTTATTTTTGTGTTTAGAGTCTAGAGGCATCCTAGATGCAGAGGGCAGAGAGACAGAAAGTGAGTGTAAGAGAATCTTTTATTTAATTCTATCTTACTAGGCAGATGTGTGTATATATGTCTGTGTGTGTAGGAGGGGAGCATATCTAAAGCAAATAAATCAGTTATGTTCTGTGCTGGTTGGGAGGGAGGGAGCGTACTCCAGCAGTGAGACCGCTGTTTTCACAGAATTCCTCTTGTCAGTTATTACACACATCCTCATGCTAACGTGTGTGTGTGTGTGTGTGTGTGTGTGTGTGTGTTGGCGTGGGGAGGGATGAGGTATGTGCAACAGCAGCCTTTGGTTGTGTGTTTGTTTGTTTCCAAAGATAAATGTAAACCATAAAAATCTGTGAGCTGGAGGAGGAGGACATCAGGAGAGCGAGAGAGAGAGAGAGAGAGAGAGAGAGGAAGAGCAGCACACACACTGTGTAACAGCAGACATTAACAGCGTTACGTACGACAACGTGCAGCACATCAGATAGTGAGTCACTGATCAGGCCTGAGCAACAAATGACCACTATATTGTTACATAAATATATCTTATATCAGGTAATGTGATTTTTTTGTTTTTTTTCACTTTTTAACCGAATCAGTTGTTTTATTCACTTCTTAATCGCTTTGCACATTACTGTATTGGGCTAAATTTCAACATTTGCAGACAAATCGCATAATTTTCAATTTAATGTGTTAAAAAATATACAAGGAATTCTTCAACGGCAAAAACAACAACCCATATATATATACATATATATATATATAAATCCCCCTCTCGCCCCTTCAGGTGGTCTGTTCCTCCTTCAAGCTCGGGTCCTCTACCAGAGGCCTGGGAGCTTGAGGGCCCTGCTGTTCCTAGGACTGCACTCTTCTGGACAGAGATCTCAGATGTTGTTCCTGGAATCTGTTGGAGCTACTCTCCCAGATTGGGGGTCACAGCCCCGAGTGTTCTGATTACCACGGGGACCACTGTTGCCTTCACTTCTTCTCTAGCTCTTCTTTCAGCCCTTGGTATTTCTCGAGCTTCTCGTGTTCCTTCTTCCTGATGTTGCTTCCTGATCGCTACATGTATCACTGCTGCCTTCTTCTGCTGTTTGTCCACCACTACTATGTCCGGTCGGTTCGCCATCACTAGTTTTTCAGTCTATATCTGGAAGTCTCACAGGATCTTAGCTTGGTCATTCTCAACCACCTTCAGAGGTGTTTCCCATTGTGACCTTGGGAATTCCAGCCCATACTTGGCCCTTAATATACAGTATAAGCAGACTGTATTTTACTTTAATT